>VVHJ01032423.1:0-11003 GCA_015107715.1 Tylochromis polylepis
CTCCAATAATAAAGGATGCTGAACATCAGCTCTTTCTCATAATGTTCAAAGTTGTGACACATATTTCTCTGGTTGCTGTTTTTCATTTCAACAATAAACTGAGGTCTAAGTTCCACAAGTGTCCCTGAAGGCAACACACATTTTAGCTCCACAAGGAAATGATTCTCCGACTAAAAAAAAAAAAGAGTCCAGCAGCTGTTTCTTTACTGACTCACCTGATATCCGTTCCCTTCGGGGTTTACAGGATACGCACATGACTGAATCCTTCCTTTGTCTGTTTTAAACACTGTCGAGTAACTGAGCGAGTGATAAGGCTTATCAGAATATTGGAAAATCAAGAGAGTCCCGCAAAGACCAGAACACAGACTGTGCCGTGCCCTGCAGCAAAACTAGAAGTCTACGGTGTGCTGGAGAATCTCCCGCTGTAAAAACTATGCTTCGGCTATGCTGACTTGTCTTTGCTTGTTAGAATATAACAAATTTAAACATCTGCTGTGATAGAGAGGATCTTATGCAACAATAAAGGTCGATAGCTTGAGGTTAGTACGTCATGAAATAATAGTGGTCAAACTGGTATGACATATTTAAAGCAATCAAACTATGGAATAATAATAATAAACTGATAAATACTTTATTGATCCCACAAAGGAAGTTACTGTGTTACAGAAGAAAGATTAAAAATAATATGGCCTACAATAAACAAACAACACAGTTGAAGTAAAAGGGACACATGGACATAATGAAAGGCTTATACTGCGAGATAAAGTTAAAAGTAAAATGCACACTGTTCGTTTCAGTGCAGAATCCATGAGATGATTTTTTTCGTCTTTGTCTTAAAGAATTTTCTAACTCTGGGGGAAGTTAAGCACCTTTTTTTTAAAATCTTTGTTACGTTGTAGTGCAAACAAATATTGGAAGCACATGTCAGACGATGAAAGATTATTAAGGTATTTCACTTATATATCATTACTCCTCCTTAGTGTGCCTTTCGTAAATACAGATATGTTTATCCATAAGGTACTGTCACATCTTGTCCAGCTATCACTGCTAGTCATAATCACAATAATATATCTGTATTTATAAATGACATACTGAAGAGTCATGATATATAAATGAATTAAGAACTTGCTAACACCTTGTTATTGGTTAATTAATAAACCATTAATAAAGTTTATTTTGTATTTATGTTTAATAGCGTGGCATTATTATAAAGTGCTGCCCAAATATTAAGTGAGAACCACAAATGAAAGAACTAAATAGATCATAAGATATTAAATATCAAAAAATAACTATCTTAGCTATCTTATATGCCATTAACTAATAAAAAATGGAAATAAATAGATAGTGAATTAAAGTATTCATAAAATTCATAAAATATTAAATTATTCCACTCTCTCATTATTTCATGGTTTCTGTGCTGCAGGACATCATGGATTTATCTGCCTGTCACCCATGAAAGTCGGGGGGGTGGAGCTGATTCTGATATTGTCAGAACCAGGTCTGCGGTGGAATCTGAGTGCACCAGGTTTGTACACGCACTTGCTGCTTTGCAGATACATCCAGGAGTCCAGACTTCTGAGAAGAGGAGGACTCACCTCACAGTGAGACAGCAGCAGACTCGATGACATTACTGTTTACTTTACTACCTTTTCACCCTGATGATTAATCCCTACAATGAAAGGAGCTCATAAAAGACCTAATGACTTTTGTTCTTTTAAATTTTATTCGCAAATTTATAAGCACTTTGGGCAAGATGCTCAGCCATAAAAGGTCCATTACTGTGAAATTATTTTGAAAGGTCATAAACAAAGGTCATAAGAAAGTGGACCAGTATATTAAGCTAAATATTTACTGATTAATCAACAGACTGTTCTCCCATCTCTTAAAAACATTTTAAGAGAAAACAGTTATACATCAATACATAACTTTCACTTCTCAAAGAAAAAAAAACATTATATGTTAATTTTTTCTCTCTCTTTTCTTTTAAGTTCTAGGACGTCTCCAAAACTTATAATAGACAGATGGTGTTTAGAATGTAATCAAATAAATATTAAAACCGATAATTTGCTTGACATCACTCTTCAGGAAATCCACAAATAGCATCGGCATGCTGCTCCAGATGTTTCAACTTCGGTGCAAATGTTCTCACTTTCCTCCTTGTGTTAAAATATTTCAGTTTTCATTGGAAATGAGCTGTTATAAGCGAGTAAAACACCTTTGAACATCAGGAAATAAAGATGAGTAAACGATCCAGCTCAAAATATACTGGCAGCGCTCCAGTGAGCCATTAAGGTTCACTAAAACTATACAGTTGTCATGGCTTCGGTGTCAGGGTTCGACTACTCTTCCCTGCCGAGGGAGCGGTCCACCCGGTGGTGGCGACTTTCGAGCCTGAATCCACCCCTGCACCTGCAGTTACCGGCAGTCAGAGGCAGCAGTCTTAAGGTGCAGCACGGACCTCCACTCTTTGCCAGATCGTCTGCATTACTACGGTGGTAAAATGGGCTTTTTCAATTGCTTGTGTTACCCTCGAATTGTACTCGAATTGTGTGCTATGTCCACAGTAACTGGCTTCCTGATAAATCTTCCACGCATTCTCTGTACTCACCTGGTCATTCCCGTCGCTGCCTCACTCTCTCGCCGCGACTGCTTGCTAATGAAGACGCCTGCTGCTACTCACCTGTGTCCTCTGGAAAACACACTCACCTGCCTGCCCCCCCCTGCTCGCTGCCGTCGGCTGCTCTGCTCAGAAGGATGTTCTCCTCTCGGCTCCCCGACTCACCGGACCATTGTTGCTTCTCCCCACAGCTCCGCTCACCCTGGTTCCAAGTAAGCTCTCTTCATACTCCACAGTACAGTCACATCCTACTCCAGGCAGCACATCTCACTAATTCCTCTCTCTCCCTCTCTCTTGTTTCAGACTCGCTGCCCAGTGCAAAACCTCCCATAGACTTTCTCTGCACATTTGTAAATAAATTGAAACCTCGCATATTCTCCCACTGTGCACCTGTAAATAAATTCACTTTCACATCAAAGTACTTTGAGTCGTGTGTCTGCTTCTGGGTTCATTCCTGTGCCACCCGTGATGGTACGATCTGGCCAGACATAGACCCAGCAGACTCAGTCCGAGCCGCGGTAAAATCGCAGGGAGTTTTATTGAGAACTCATGAGGAAGCATTACAATATTTGGATAAACAGTGCCAGGCAATTAGTGGCACACAGAAAGAAATGTTCTTGGTAGTAAAAGACATTCACGCCACGCTCGCCCCCACCACTTCCCGTGTGCAGCCGACCGGGACCGTGCCAGTGTTCTGGGAATCCGTCCTACCTGACAAACCATCCTACCCCTTGTTTCTGCGCATGTGCACAACATGGTTAGGGTTGGGCTTAGGGTTATTAATCCTACGGGTAGGACGGTTTGCCAAAGTAGGACGCTTTGTCAGAACACCGGCTGATGCTGCTGAAGCGGCTGTTTCTTACCTAGCACCAGCGCTGTCAACAGCTGTTTTTCAAGATGCCATTTCAAGATGCTGGCCTGCGTTACAGGGAGTGTTTTTACAAGCACTGAACGACAAAATCAAGGATCAGCTCACCTCCCGCAACGGGCCTCCCTCATTTGAGAAGTTAGTGTCATTAGCCTTGCGTATCAATAATCATTTAAGGGAAAGGGAAGCCGAGAAAGGCATCCGGAGTTGGTGACCCTCGGTCAAGGCTCCTCGCCCTCTAGCGTCTTTTGCACCTCTACCATTAGAACCGCCCCTCAGTCCCCCGTCCCCGTTACCGGAGGAGGGTGCTGACCCCATGCAAATCGGGCAATCCAGGCTCACTCCAGAGGAGAGAGAGAGAGAGGCGTTTTCGCGCGCGGGAGTGCTTGTACTGTGGTCGCCCAGGGCATTTCACTGCCACCTGCACGATACGACCAAAAGGTCCCGCCCGCCAGTAAATTCGGTGGGCTTTTCAGGCGCAGCTAATCCCCATCTCCTCCTCCCTGTGAGGCTCAACTACCTTCAGACCTCTCATGCTCTCCAAGCATTTGTGGACTCCGGTTGTGAGCAAAACTTAATAGACACTGATCTAGCTCGACAGCTGGGTTTTCCTTTGGTGCCTCTCAAGCCTCCCATTCCGGCCTCCACTCTCAATAACAAGGTTTTCGCCTATATCGCTCACAAAACCGTTCCCTTGCAACTAATCACATCCAGCAACCATTGGGAAACAATAACTCTCTTCATGTTTGCATCCCCAGACACTCTGCTTATCCTTGGTTTTCCCTGGCTGGAAAAGCACAACCCGCACCTGGACTGGACTACTGGCAAGGTACTTAACTGGAGTTTAATGTGCCATTCTCTCTGTTTGCACTCAGCTCTAACCTCAGTTTCCAGCTCCTCTAAGGCTCCGGACACAACCACCTTAGGTCTCTCTCTGATCCCGGAGGAGTACCATGACCTCAGAATGGTCTTCAGTATGGAAAAGGCTCTTTCCCCGCCACCACATTGTCCCTATGATTGCGCTATTAACCTCCTCCCTGGTGCCGCTCTCCCTTCCAGTCGGCTGTACAATCTTTCTCGGCCAAAGAGGGAGGCAATGGAGAACATTCAGGGATCGCTAGCAGCTGGCATAATCTGACCCTCCACTTCCCCAATAGGTGCTGTTTTTTTTCTTTGTTGCTAAAAAAGATAAGTCTTTGAGGCCTTGCATTGATTACCAACCGATTCTCTTCGCAGAGAAACATTCACAGCACACTTTGTCCCGAATGCAAATGTTGCCATCAGTGTTTGGGAAAAATGACAATAACTTTTCATGTAACCACTTTTTTTTTTTTATATCCACAAAACAAATTAGAAATATTTGTAATACGCTGTCCTTTCACATTTCACATTTCACACTTTTCTTTTGAGTCTTTTGCATGATTGTCACAAACCACCTGCAATCTTGCCAGAGGGACACTCGGTGCCAATGACAAAACATGACCTGATTAAATAATTGATTTAAAACTGTGGCATGAGAAGCCAATCATATTTGGTCTGCAACCAACTCTTGCAGAACTAATTGGTTTACAGTTAACAGTGAGGCTTTCTCTCCTTATCACACTCTGTCTGTATTCCAAAGGTGAATGAAGGAGAAAAAGAACATCCACCCACTTCACCAATGACATAAAAACAATTTAAACAAATGCTTCACCTTGAAAACACTTCATGTCATTACTCAAGCAAGTTGGAAAACAGAATGTTTGAGGGCAAGTGGGCTCATTGTGGACGTGTGCATATGCAGTCTAATCGAGTTTTTCACTACTGGATAGAATCAGTGTGTTGTTTGCATCCTGTACTGCTGTCTCTGTTTGGATTTGATTTCCTGATCTTTAAAAAAATGGCTCAGGTTGTCAGCACAGTGTCTAAGGACAGACGACTCAGAACTGTGGGATTTAAAGTACTGACTTGGGGCGTGTGCTATTAAGCAAGTTCAACATATCAAGGATATCTTTCCATTATCCATATTCACTTAATCAACAACAGCAAGGACAGCAGTCACAAAAAACTGGTTCAAAATCAAGGAATAAAGTTGTCTCTAAGAATCTATATTTATTGCTGATTCTCATCAGGGAAACACAGACATTAAGCACTACTGAAAACCTTTAGACCCTCCTACCACGAGCACAGAAACCTGAGGGATCTTCTGCCTTTTCTATTCTTCGCCCCGACAACTGATTTGTCAGTAGGCCGTGATTTCATACCCGTTGATCTCTAGTCTGGAAAATAACCTACTCCAGGGCAGTTTAGCTCTACAACATAAGTCACCGTGGCAATAAATCCAGTAAGAGTTAACCTTGAAGTTACCTTTGTGGGGCAGACATCTCAGTGTTAATCCTGAAATCTCGCATCATAGTACAGGTCTGGTTTATTTGATTAAAGCAGCACCAGAACGGTAAACTGTAGAGCACCTATGGTACATATTTGAAAATCCTAGGTGACTTGTATCTTGAGTAATCACATTCACAACATTTTCAGAAAACTTCACTGTGATTTGAACTTATCCAAGATTTTTTAATAGATGCAATATGGCATCAATTTAAAAATCCTACATCACCTCGTTCTCGAGTTATTGGGTTCACAAAGTTGGATGTCCGCATTGCCCATCTGCCTGCAGGCTGACTGGGTGATGACAACACGCCATCATCCTTTTACAGCTAAGAGATAAAAATACCTATTTATATACTTACTGTATTCATATTCAGGTAAAGGCCCTGAAATGACAACAATCAAATAATTGACTGATTGAATAATTGACCAAGGCTGTAGTGGCTCTCCTCCCCCAGAAAACTGCCTCATAGATTGTTTGTACAAGGTATTATTATGACTTACAGTATAGCTACAGTAAAGTTAGGCAACCTCTAGTGACAACCTGATAACTTAGAAAGATAGACGCTTTTAACTTTGTCAAATGGTGTATGGTCAAAGTCAGCATATCATCATCTACTGCCTCCTGGACTTTTCATTTTGGAGTCTCAATTTTAGCATTTTGGTGGCAGACAAATGCTAATGTCGATTTTGTGTAGCCTGAGTGCTAAGTTACCAGCTAATAACTAATGATTGCTGGGTAGGTTAGTAAGAAGCACCCACAGACTGCACAGGAACAATGCAGAGCCACAGATACCTGCTAATTAGCGTTGAGTAACAGAGTAATAAAACAGTCTGAGCTACAAAAACTAAAGCAGAGTCCTCTACACCAAACAGCAAACCATCTCCTATTTTACAATGAAAATTCAGTAAAAGTGGCTGTTGCATAAAATATAAATAAAAACAGAATACAATGATTTGCAAATTTCACAATACACATCAAATGTTTAAATTGAGAGATTTTACTAGTTGCTCCTTTTTGTATTTGATGGGAGGAACACAGCTCGCAGTTGGCATGGGGGCAACAAAAAGCTGGAAATGTAACTGGTAGTAAAAAGAAATGGCTGGTAGAAGAACATTTTCAGCTATTTAGGTACATCTTGATTTATTTACATTTTAAACAGCATCCCAACTTTTTTGTAAGTTGAGTCATAGATAAGTGCAGATAATTAAAAAGCTCCCAAAGACACCATCAACACAAAAATGGCAGAAAAGCAGAATCAGCAGAAGGCTACATCTGCACATCTGTCAATCAACACAGTCACAGTGGATGAGATGGATGAATTATTAAAAGGAAATGCATCCCCATACAGCTGTTACGAAAGGGGAGTTTAATAATTCATACTGTACAGGCAAAAACCTTTATCTTCTTTTATTATACCAGGCTGTAAACATGATTTTTAATACAACAATGGGGCCTGACTCACTTTTTGAGGCCAGGCTCCAAAGTCCGCTGGAAGAATTGTATTTTTTGGCACTTCAATGTTGCCTTCATTTTTCGGGCCCTGGATGGTTGCATGCATGTCAGCTGCGTGGTTTTAATCCAAATCCTATTTTCCTAACTCTAAGCCAGAAGCCTGGGTGCTTAGGCCTAACCAAATTCCAAGTAAAAAATGGATGCTGGAAAATGGTCCCACTAGACTTGCAGTCTAGAAAGTTTGTTTTTGCCTCTGCTTGTTGAACATCATTGAATGTTTTGGTGTTTTAAAAGCAAAAATCCTCTTATATATAATTTCAAGAACCCTTGCATGGAACATTTGAGACTGTGGGAAATGACCGATATGATTGTTCGGCTGGAGGACTTGCTGTTGAAAAGTGTTGCCATGGCCTGCTGAGAGACCGGGAGGAATAATTGAAGGAAACAGGAACAGTGTGGGAGCCTGCGTGTTTCGTGTGTTCACCCTGAGAAGTCAAGATGTTAAGGGGTGTATTTCACCAAACTGTTTGCAGCCCACTCACTTCTGTGAGCTTCATTTGGTGACTCATGCTCTGCTGTTTGCACCATGCAGAGCTGGGACCATCGTTACTTATATTCCCCGAGCCTGCAGGCACGCAGCAACTCCTAACGCGGAGGGTGTGCACTCAAAATGCGTTTAGTAAGTGTTTTTGCAAACAGGACATACGGATTACAAGCTCTACATTTTAATCATGGTCCTCACAAATATAAATGTATGCATGCGTACGTGTTTTTTTACAATGTTCACATGTCCCGCAGGGATTGTTGTAGTTACACACACAAAAAAGTACTTTGCATACATTACTACATACATAGATGGTTTGAAATGAAAGCATATACCTGTTCCCATCTTCTTATGGTATCTTAGACATAAGGACATATTTGGCCTTTATTTTTGTTTGTTTGTATTCGACTACTATAATTATTGCTCCTGCAAGGAACAAGAAGAATTTGTGTATGATTATGGTGATCATTCATGAACTGTGAACATCAACCACACAAAAGAAAAAAAAAAAGAAAAGAAGAAAAGCATTTTTTATTTTAATATTATAGCTGGAGTGGTAATGTGAGCAACCACCTGTGAGGGGAATCAGAACTATGCCCTTAATCAAGCGTTTCCATGAGGTGAGTGTGAACATTTCTCCAAGTGGTGAAGATGGCCGCATGAAGGGCATCTACTGTCTGGAACTGTTGACCATTTTTGTAAACTTCCCTTGCCATCCGTCCCCAAAGGTTCTCAGTTGGATTTAGATCAGGGGAACACGCAGGATGGTCCAAAAGAGTGATGTTACTGAGCTTTAATGCATGTGGCTGTGGCTCAGGGTGTTGAAGTATTGAGATACTGACCTCTGAGTTGCCTGCAATGCATTCATGTGAGAATGTGGATGACTGTTTAGAGAAGGCACATTAGTGATTAGTAGTAAAAACTACATTGCCTGCTCAATTAGAGTAGAAAAGCACTATATAGGAAACCAGTCCATTTACCATTTAATGCAGGAATCTGAAAGAAATAATACAAGGCACATGAAAAGTAACGAGACAACGTGACAAAAGACGGGGAAATCACTCAAAAGCAAACTTCTACACAGGGAGACAAGAAACGAGCAGGAATAGAGTAAGGAATACAAAACTCTACATATCAAATATAGGAATCAAAAGGTTTGAATTCTGGAATAACACAAATCTGCAAAAAAAAACTAACACAAAGAGAAAACTAAGAATACAAAACCAGAAAGCAATGAACAACCGAGACAGAGAAACTGCTTTGAAATCATGACTTTTCTCAAAATACTTTACTTTCTTTTCTTTTTTTTTTTACTTTTTCTGAGCATCTCTCTTCTGAGTGTTATATTAGCATTCAGGGATGTTGAGAGAACTTTAAGAATGCATAAACAGCTAGGCCAGATGCCATTTGTGCGCCCACATAGCGAAGCTGTGCTTATCACCATACCTCTCAAATGTCATTTGACTGACCCAGATCCCTGCCATCCTAAATCTTCTATATAGCTGTTATCTCTACAAACCATTATCTACACATGAATATTTAGGCAAGGGGCAACATTTCTGATATTCTCTGGCTGCTGCTTAAAGAGGCTAAATCTGCTGACTTGCAAATAGTCTCCAAAATCGACATACCTGTGCCCTCTTTCCTCAAGACCATCACCTCCAAGCAACATAACGATTTTTAACAAACTGAACCATTAAAAACATTTTAAAAAATATGAAAAATGATGTAACTGTGAATGTGAAACTAGATCCACTACAGTCTGCCTGCAGCGCAGAGAGGTACTTTTTAAATTCAATAACTTATATAAGCACTTAGAAAAGCTGCAAGGCCATTTCACGCTTTTGTTTGCAGACTTTTCATCAGCATTCAACATGATGCTGCCGTATCTTTTAATAGGAAAGGTTGACATGTGATTTTAAATTGCCCCACCAGCTTCTATTAGGGATCTTGACTTCTTGACTGACTGAGAGCTGAGGATTTGTGTAAATGGCCGCATTTTCGCAGACCTTGTAGATGTCCACAGGCTCCCTGTATGGATGCGTCCTTTCGCCCTGACTCTTTAATACAGATACTGATGAATGCTGGAGTGCTTTTTGCCATATTTTCTGATGACAACACATTGTTGACCCTCTTCTGAGGTTCAGAATCAGACCAGAGGAATGTGCTTTCTGATTATATTCCTTGGTGTGACAAAAAATAAAAATAAAAAAATTGGATGTTATTATTTCTAAAATCCCCACTGAGAGTTTTGCTTTTTGCAATACATATGAGTTACAGACAAACAGTGCATCATAGAAAATCTAAACATGGAGGGAGGGAGAGACAGACAGACAGGCAGATAGATAGATCAATCTTTATTAAATACTTTGGTACCATTTTTAATTAGCACCTCACATTTTAGGTTTTCATTTATTTGGATTCACTTCCTCAATCTAAAAACCAGAAACGATCTGAACAGCTGAAACAGGCTGAAACTGCAAGAGACCTTTAAACTTATTTAATGATCCATGGATCCTTAGAAAGATGTGATTTTGACTCAATACACCCTTGTAAGTGAACTCACCAGCTGACTTCTTTTTTTTTTTACTGATTTTGACCTGATCCTTGTATTTATCACTTGTACGGTCCCAATCAAACGTTTAAGACCACTTGAAAAATGGCAAAAAATCATATAATCCAATATACAATCCAACCATGGATCTTGTTAAGATCCATCTTAACAAGGTTCCAAGTAGAGCTTCAACATGCAACAAGAAGAAATGGGAGTGAGACAAAACGTTTTTTTGAGCATGCAATTTATTGAAAACAACACTTAAACTGAAACAGGCTGTTTTACAACTGATCAAAAGTTTAGGACCACACCTCCAAAAAAACCCTGTAAACCCCCAAAACAGAAATCAAAGTTTCAAACATGAACCCAGTAATGAGTAGCTCCACTGTTATTGTTGATCACTTCAAAAATTCGTTGGGGCATGATTGATGCAAGCGTTTCCATGAGGTGAGTGGGAACATTTCTCCAAGTGGTGAAGACGGCCGCAAGAAGGGCATCTACTGTCTGGAACTGTTGTCCATTTTTGTAAACTTGCCTTGGCATCCATCCACAAAGGTTCTCATTTGGATTTAGATCAGGGGAACACGCAGGGTGGTC
>VVHJ01032424.1:0-33348 GCA_015107715.1 Tylochromis polylepis
AGCATGATAATGTGGCTCTTAATCGTTTGAGAAACAAGGGTTAAAAAGCAACAGGGCACTAAAGAGCAGTTGCATAAATGAGGAACTATGTAACTGGTTGTACAATGTCTGTGGTAGCTGAGTGTGTGCGCATACAAATTGTGTGTTGCATTAGTGTTTATGGTGGAGGATGTGCACATGCTGACTGCTTATACATCACAGATCTTTGTGTACCAATAGTGGTTTAACAAGGTGTTTGTCAATGCATGTGAGTAGGTGTAGGCTACGTGTTTTCAATTGTGGGAACTTTCATTCAGCCCTTGCAGTCCATGTAATGCATGGTACTGTGAAATCTGACCCCCCCCACTCAACGCACACACACTCACTCACACACCAACTATAGCAGCCCCTCTCCTTGCTTGTCCTCCAAAGCCGCCCAGAACTCTGCATTAAGACACATGTGGAAACAATTCAGTCAATGCTCTGAGCAGGGTAGCCCTCACACACACAAACAGACATATACACACACTTCACTCCCACACACACGTACACACACTGACACAAGAGACACGCTCATTTCATGCTCACCCTTTACATATGCTACACACAGACATACACACGCTCAGCATGCGGTCACATGTTACTCTTATCTGTTCCTTCTTGAGGTGCTCATTGCTTGGCATTTGACAGTGTGTTAACTCTACTGTGATCCTAAACTGCTATCAGGTTGTCTTCACTCAATCACTGAGTCATGTGTATCCCCAGGATTTCTCAGGGTTTATGGCAGAGGTGAGCAAGAGGTCTACACTTTCAGAATCGTATGTGCAGAAGGAAAACTATAGATTTTAAGGTATGTTGTAACATTGTAATTGTTGCTAGCTATGCTATGCTAGTTTCCTGGGTCATACTGCAGTCTTTGACATTAGCGTGCTTTCTGCTATGGCAGAAAAGGTATTTCTTTATTGAATACCCACATCATTACTGGCATATACATTACTAAACACCTCACTAAGATATGAAGGCTCTCTCTTATTGGGTGTATTGCTGGGAACGCGACTAAGAGCAGTGTTGTGACTGAGGTCATTTGGTTGAGGGGTGGTCTCATTTTTGGGGTCTCCTTCCTGTTCCTAGGCTTCATCATCGTCAAAACAGATGATGTCATGTTTCTATGTAACCTCATAATGATCAGTTCAGATAACATAGAATAAGCCTCCACTGGCTATGTCATCTACATTTGCTGATACTCGCATGCTTAAGGCGACAAGCACTGTACTGACAGACAAAATTGCAAGCAACAAAACATTATTCAGCTGAAGCAATTGGAGATCGAAAGTGGTTTAAAAAAGGGTTGTGAAATGTTCAAAACTCTGTCATTCAGGTTTGTTTTGTTTTTTTTCTCCTGTTTTTGTATTTTTAAATTCTGCTGTTTGACTTGAAACTCTATTAATTTACTCTTGTGTCTAATAAGGTTCACTGCGGATGTAATTGCCTAGCTTTCTTGTGTTATGACACTGGATTTATAACTTATGTAGTATGCTGAGTTATTGTGGTATACTGAGTCTTGAAGACATGATCACTAACTATGTGACGTTAACTTGCCCACCATTGCATGTGTGACAGTGTAGACATTGTGACACACAAACCTAGAGACTTGTCCGCAACCATTTGACAACCACCATTTGTGAGGAAAATGTGTGTTTCCCCAACTGGTTGTGACTGATTGCTGGAGATTGATGACAATCTCCTGGAAATGAGAACTATTTGCCTTCAAAGTAAAATCTGCAGCTTATGAAACATGTTGGCTGCACTGCTGAGGCCCACATTTTACTCTGAAGGTGACCCATTATTTTGGTTTGCATCACACTTTTTTATTACCACTGGGCTAGTAGTTAGCAAATATTTGCAGAAACACATGAAAAACTACAGGCAACCAACACAAACAGGAGGTTTTTGGTGCAGCACTTTCTTTGCAACTGATTTCACCCAGTGACAACCAGCAATGTACATGAATCACTGCTAAGCAACCAGTGATTGTATCATGTTCTATATGTTACTGCCTCAAAAAGTGGCAGTTATGAATTTGATTTGATTTGACTTGATCTCATTTGACTTTAATTTGATTTGACTGATGGCACCTCCTATAAACCTGGTATAGACACATTTTGGCCATGGTGATTCTAACGTAGTATAAAAGATGGACCATGACATCACCCACTGGTTTCTGAAGCCCAGTCATGAAGCCTCAAGTTGCTCCCATTGCCATTGCCATCCATCTATCCATCAGGATGTGATGGGAAGGATGGCAACCGTGCACGTAAACACTAATAAAACTGTAAAACTTGTAATCTGCCACTGTTGTGTATTTGTGATGGCAAAATAAGATATATGCAGGGCACTGATTAGGCTCTGTCTGTGAACAAGCTCGTGTGGTGTTTTTAAACACAAGAAAAAACAAAACAAAAAACAAGCACTATCCTGCATTACTAGCAATGCAAGAATGTCTCTATCTTGCTAAGTAGCAAACAAGTCCTGTATTCCTTGCTTTTTGGACTTTACTAATGGAATTTGCATAACTAACGAGCAACGTCACCCCCAGCTCCAGGATCCGACTTGCTAGGTAAATTGAACACAGCATATATGACACAGCAGCTAGCTAAAGAAATCAACCAGTATTTCTGAAAATAGAAATTCTAGCCTTAGCTAGCCTCTAAACATTAGCCACCTGCTAAGTGCTAGCATGCCTGCCTGTTAACCCAATGCAGTAGTTTCATGTGCCCACATTATACTACTGAAATGTATCAGTAAAATTTAAAAAAAGAATTTTTTTGTATTTTGTATTGCTTTGTATACTAGCAATGCTGTTAGCCACTAAGCATTAACCCTAAAGTGCTTGGAGGTTTCTGGGCACAACTGGTTATGCACTTCTTCTTTGCTGGAAATCAAATCTGATTTACACATTAGCATCACATTAGCTGGCATCTCTAGTGTTAATAGGCTTATTCTTTTATTTATTTATTTTTTTATATAAAGAAACAGAATTCACAAGATGTTTTTTTTTTGTCTGTGGATGTTTCTTCTTAATTTCTAGCTCACAGATTATTTTGGACAGCTATAGATAACTGCAATGGTTAGCAGCATGGATAATGCCAACAATACTGTACAAAGCAATATCAAATCTGAAGAAAGCCCTTTTAAACTCCAACTACACATTTCAGTAGTATGGTCATAAGAAAATACTAAGCTAAGGCTTGTACTATGAAGCATGATTTCAACTTATTCAATGATTTAAGTTATATTAGTTATTAGTTATATTATATCAGTATTATGTCAAACTTTACTTACAGTTTTGGCCAGTGTTCTCTCCCATCATGGCTTTTTAGTTTTGGACCAAATGCATTCTGGGATACTTGGCTGCACCAGGTACACACAAGTCACTACCGATGCATCGTCAATAGAATGGGCAGTGCAAGAACACATCTTTGCATTGTGAGCATATTTGACTTAAATTGGAACTGTACTTAGGCTGTGACTGGTGACGTTTCACAAGTCCACAAGAACACAAGTACAAACTTTGAGAAACCGAAAGGTACACTGGGTGTGTTGAACTTGTTTTGTAGTAGAGGCCTCTCTTTAGCAGGCAGACATGTTTTGTGACTGATCAGTAGAAATAATGCCAGTTGGCTGTCTGTTTTGAAGCACCTTAAACCCCCAAATTCATCATGTAAATGCTTGTCCCAGATTAACTGTTGCTTTGTCCCATCTTCTTTCACCCTCCCACTTCTCATTATTTTGATAAAGCAGCTCTTTTTCTTTGGGGTGGTTGCATTTCTAACAGTAGGACTATTCATGTATCTGTAAAGCAAATTAACTAAAGGTACCAAATGTACTAGTATCTGTAAAACTGATTATCTAGCAGCTTTTAGAAGTAAACTAGCTCTAGAGATTTAAAGTGATAACTAGTCACTGTAACAATTAGTTAGCCTGCCTGTTAACCAACTCAGTATTTTCATATGGCAATAGCATACTACTGAAATGTATCTGTAGAGTTTAACAGAGAATTATTAGGATTTTGTGTTGCTTTTTACAGTAGCGAAGCTGCTAGCCCCTGAGCACTTGTTAGCTTCGAAGTGCTAGCTAGCCACTAAGTGCTTCCAAATTTATTTGTGAACTTGGTGACATTTTCTTCTTTGCCATAAATTACATCTGATTAAGTGCAAGAATATTCTAACCTGGCAATCTGATGGCAGCTATGAAAGAAAGATTTATGAGGAACTAATCTAATGATGTCATTTTTCTATGCCGTTTAAAAAAAACAAACGACAGTAGATTTCATTAAAGAAAGGTTTGACAAAAACTGCTATCTAAAGCTTCTTTAAACTGTGGCTTGAGTAGGCTGGCCCCACTCCACCTCTAGCTGTCAACAAGATAGTGCCATACTAAGCAGTACTGTGCCACTAACAATTCGTATAATCATTGTTATTGTAGCCATGAGGGATAGCTACCTGTATCTGCCTAAATGCATAAACAATTCTATTTGGACTGTAATTCTGTTGTGGCAAAACCTTTTATGTTACAATCAAGTTACCCCTTGGCTGGGTCATAGTTGTTAGGCCTCCATATTTACTGTCTTGTCTTATTTGTCTTTTCTTGTAAGTTAAACAGTTATAGCAATTAGTACTCATTGTGAGAGACTGGAGAGTCTAGAAAGTCTTATCTTTTGAAATGCCCTTGACTTGTGATGTTCATCAATTAGCTGCTTTTGTTAAGCATGCTGACAGTGAAATTGATTTTGGTGCAGAAACTATCACTAAACAAATTTCTATATTATTTTTGATGAGTAAATCTATATATTTTTATGTGAAACATTGTCTTGTGTATATTTATTATCATAATCAAAAGAATCTATGTCATAGTACATTATGTGATGTCACATCTGGAGAATTCTGTTCTATGTTTCATTGTTATTTTATTGTTGTAGTCTTCTCCTTCAAGGCGTGTTAGTGTCAGCAAAGGTAAATTAGTGGTTAATCGCTGATGTCTTTGACTTGTGGTAGTGTTCTGGACTTTAACTGACTATGATCTCAGTTATAAGTTTAAAATTGATACTAATATATAAAAAATTATTACATTTCAGCTGACATTAAAATGTATTAAAAGTAAATAATTAGAATTAAAAGAATCGTATTAGACTGTACTTCATAAAATTTTGTATTATGTTTTGCAGTGATAAAATCTATTTAAAACATGAAAAAGTATTTTAAAAACTTTCAGAAAAGTGCTGAATGGAAAATATTTAAAAAATATATATCAAGAAATCTCTGTATCTATTTGGATACAGTGCTTTATTTTGAAAACATCGATCAACCATCTGAGTAAGTTTTGTGGGGTTCATTATCTAACCCAAGGTTTCCGACATATGGATTGAAGTACCCAGGTCTTTAACCACTGACCTTCTGATTAGTGAACAGCCCACTCTCTCTCCATAGTCACAGCCTTCCCAGGAGGAAGCTAAGTAAGGGCATTGTCAAGTTGGTGGTCTCATTTTTGAAATATTCTCTTTTTTTGCTAGAAAAAAAAAGACTCAGTTATTAATATAAAGGTTCAACAACAACAACAACAAAAAGGAAATCTACAAAATCTACAGTTATCCTGCTTAGAGCTTCACTGAGTTCATTTGACTTTCTTATTTTTCTGAGCATTGGTCAGTTTAATGAGTGCTGTCAAACAAATCCTGCTTATGCTGGCAAAGTTAAACTGCCAGCTGTAGTCAATCATGATCACTAACAAGAAGCTAAAAGCTCTTGGCCCTTTTCAAGTTAAAAGACATTGTATGTATATATTCAAACCTGTATGTATACTTTTGACCCTGTGTGGATTACAGAAAATCAAATATAAATTCAAACCTGTTCACTCAATTCTTGTTTTTTAAAGTTATTAAAGGTGTATGCTTAAAGGTGTATCAATCCACCCTGGAGAAAGAACTGTTCAAGTAAACCATTAAAAGCCCTAAATTACCATGACATCAATGGCCATGATACATTTATGTACATTCCATCCATAACTGTAAATAATATATGAATAAATAAATTAATAATGAAGCCTACCCAGACATCACCCTCCATCACTGTGACATTGGCAGTAATCATTCAATCTCGCTCCATCCAGCACAGCGCTGTGACATATTGCAGACATAGCCTATTTGCCCTGTGTGGGTGGTGTTAGCCCCTACATAGCAGAGATATGTGTTTGGTCATCGGGAAGTTTCTACATCACTTAGCGCTGCTTTGCTTATATTCTACCTCTCTCTGCATGACTCACATGAAGAGGGATTCAGTAGTGCACTGGGTAGCTTGGAGATTGCTTGGGGTTCATAAATAGTGTCTTTGAAACAACAGATTGGGGTTCAAAACTCTATCAGGGAATCCAACAAAGGCTCCCTCCATGCTACCCAAGGGTACTTCACAATATAAGTGAGAGATAACTGAAGCCTACCAGTTTGGACATCGCCCAGATTAACAAGGTTCGTGTCAGGTGTTGAGGAACAAGGATATACTGATGAGAAATGGGCTACTGAAACAAGGCATACATGGAGAGGGGTTATATGTAACACATGTGGGGACTATGGCTGGATAGATCATTTTTTAATACTGAACAGATGTTTGTAGTAGACTACACATTGAATTTTAGCATGTAACTGTAAAAGTATTTAGGTGTTAGATTTCTCTATTTGTTCAATTAATATTTAATATTATATTATTACCATGTATGTAGATGGCAGAATATAGGAATGCATGATGCATTTAAAGCACATTAGACCATAGTTTTGGTGAGATACAAGGAAGATCAGTGGCTTTTGAATATTACATAGAGAGCAGTAGGAAGTTGCTGTTGAATGTTACATCTTTTCAGTGAGAAAGCAATGTCAGTGCTATCTGATGCCTCCCTTGTCAGATTGCACAGATAGCTTTAGTGAAGCGGAGGTAGATGACATTACCCCGACGTCTTGCCTATTAAAAAGATACATTAACGCTGCAGAATCCCTCTCTATGTGGTCTGCACAGAAAGAATTGGAACGTAGGCAAAGTAGTGCTAAGCGGTGAAGAAACAACTTCTTTCCAATGAGCAAACACGTGTCTCTGCTATGCAATTCCTACCACTACCCACACAGCAGATATATGTTGGTAATACATTGCTGTGCTGTCTGGGTAGGCATAGAGATAAATACTACTTCCATTTACAGATCAGTTACGAATGGTGGCCTGATGTTGCAGTGGTTGTCTCACAGCAAGAGGGTCCTGGGTTTGAATCCATTGGCTGACTGGGGCCTTTCCTGTGTGGAGTTTTCATGTTCTCCCTATGCCTGTACGTTCTGTCTCAGGGTACTCCTCTTACAGTCCAAAGACATCCATATTAGGTTGTTTGGTGAGTCTAAATTGGCCATAGGTGTAAATGTGAGGATGAATGGTTTTCTGTCTCTTTGTATTAGCCTACATGACAGCCTGTCCAGGGTGTACCCCTCTTGTCCTTTGACAGCTGGAATAGGCTCTAGCCTTCTCATAACCCCTGAACTGGATAAGAGGAAGAAAATGGATGGTTACAAATGAAAGAAAAAACCTAGTGAGGGGATGGATCCATTAGTATGCTGTCTGGGAGCATTTTTGCTAAAATGGTTTGGGTCCGCTTGTCCCCTTAGAGAGGCAGTTTGAATGGGTTCTTTATCCATGATGAAACTCTTCTCTCCTGATATAAATTCCAGGATAACAATCGATCCATGAACAGGTCACCAGGGGTCAGTGAGCAGTTCAGTGAGTGTAAAAATGATGTGAATCATATGCCATGGCCTTCCCAGTAACATCCCAACCCAACTGAACACCTATGAGAGTTTTGGGACTCATGTGTGAGCCAATACTCTCCACTCCCAGCATGTAAGATGATCATCAAAAATGATTAGATGCTGGGGATAATATTCTCAGTGAGGGAATATCTTTGAGAAAAATGGTGCTCAATCTCTTAAGCTGTGTTCCAGAGACCAGGAGAATTAATAACAAGGCTCAGTGAAACCGTTCTGGTGGCATGCGGCAGGCCAAAACTTTATGTTGGTTTTTCCTTCAATTTGTCACCTATCCCCATATACAATTTCATCTGAAATGAATTGGCCTGAAACACACAATTTTAGGCCTAACTTTATTTCCAGAACCTCCCAGTTCTGGGAATAAACATGAAGTAAACTTTCAATGATGTTTTATTTCATGTTTTTGTTCCAAACCTGCAACGATGAAATGGTCGCTTGACTTCAGCTTAGTAAGCGCTTACATGGAGCTGGCATTTAGAAGGACTGCACTTCAATATACTTTTTCAACTTGAAAATCCATGCAATGATTGCTGCTTGTCTCTGATTTAATATATGAAGATAACATAGTCCTAGCTCTGATTTCAAACAAATGATAAAGGCCCCCCCAGACACAAGCATTACTACACTTTGCCCTTTTTACCTGTGTTGAATAGTCACACATATTTTCAAATGTTGTTATCTAAAAGTGCGAATGTGTGTGGCAGGTCAAGAAAGAGCAGAGGCTGGGTTGTTTTTTGATGTAGTCAAAGTGCAGAAACAAGCCAATTTCTATAATTTAATATTTCACTGCCTTCACATCTGGAGCTGCATGTAAAAATGGAAAATAGAGGGGTGGGATAAAAGACTGACATGAAGAGAGGGAGGAAGAAAGAGTAGAGAAAAATACACCCGCTTCTCCAGCACACACATCCCTAACCTTCATTCACTCACCACATGCTTGTCTGTGCACACACTTTTTACAGTAACAGAGGATGCATACTTGCTGCCTATACTTCTTATATTTCGTTTTTCTTTCCCTCTCTCAATCTCAGTCTGCCTTTTTATTCTTAGACAGACACATACACACACCACTCTGGAGTGACTGGTGTTGTAAGTTGGCGTGAGCGTGTAGGTGATCTGGGTGTGATTACTGCTTGGCTCCCCGACAACTCTGATGATGACATTCAGTGCTTTGAGCTCCTCTGGCCTGGGCCTGCTCCAAACATAACCAGGGAGAACAGTCTCTACCTCACAACCATACATACATATGGCCTACATACTACTGCAATGCACATTCTCTGTCTGAAAGCTATAACGTTTAGATGTCCTTTCGGGTTTTGGTATGACATTGTGAAGTTAGGTGGTGACAAAAAGAGGGAAAAAAATAAAACAGCAACAAAAAAAAAAAAAATCATGTCACCCTTCTCTGTCTCAAACTCTACTCTCTATGCACATCACTGTTTTGTTGTTTACTCAAGTTCAACCTGCTCTTGAGTCCGCTGCTGCTCCTCAAATCTCTTCGATCTGTCTGTGTTGTCACCACCTCTGTCTGTATTCCATTTGCTTCAAGTGTCTGTTTGCCTCATTGAAATGCCAAGCTCAGAGAGCAGCTGTGTGTTGGATCGTTGCTATCAAGACAGAGTCAACATATGTACACACACACACTACTCTCTAAGTTGTAGGGCTTTATGCCCAGATTGTGTTAATCCTCTCTGTCCTCCACACATTTCTCTACACCCATCAACGTCAACACCGCTTTGATGAAGACACACACACGCACACACACACACACATACTACTCTCCATCATTATCATTGTTTCAGCTGGAGAAGAGTCAGCGCTTTTGTTTGTAATTACAGGGGTTTGAAGTGAGAGGGAAGAATTTTCAAGAAGAGAGAAGAGGATGGATGGAAAAGAGAAAAAAAAGAAACACCAGGTCAGAAAAAAAAAACACACACACCAGTATGTCTGTGACATATTAGTCACATTTTACCGTAATTGTTGTTTGACCCCATCCCACACTTGTAAAAAGAAGAGAAATACTTTGGGAATGTGCTTTGCAGTGGATGGCTTCCAAGGTTTTGTCTGGTGTGTTTCTGTACAAAGGGCAAAGGAGCTTTGTGGCTGGCTGGTATGGCTTTAAAAACATTACAGCTAAGGGTAGAGGCCTTTTTGCTTCCTAAGCCGAGGGCTTCAGTTAGGATTGACCCCATCAAAGCAGAATAGATTGTGCCATTTGTAAAGGTACTAAAGAGTCTTCAGCTGTACCCTTTCGCTTTCCCTAAAATCTAAATGAATCCCTTAGTGCAAAACCCAAGATAAAGGAAACACGAAACCAGCTTGGTTCTTTTCCATCTGGACATGAAGAGATAAGCCAACCTGAGGATCTTGAAGGCAGAAAATCCAATTGATTGATGAACAGGGTGATTTTTCAGCAAATCTATTGATTCATCCACAGAAACAGTCTGTTTGGCAGGAGCATGTTTGACTGAGCCACAAAAATGTTCAAAAACAACACTGCTGAATGATGACAGGCACGTGGCACAGTGCAACATCCACACAGCTTGTTGCGATCCCTCAGGGTTCATAAAACACAAGCCTCGTTAAAGCCAGCGCCCCCACTGTGACAAGCAAGCCAAGTTCACAGTTGAGGGATAAGGGTCGCCATGAGTAAAATCAGAGGACAAGGGAGACTTACTGTAGTAAACACTACTTGTCAGTCCTACCACTAATCCATCTCTTTGGGATTTTCCTGCTGTGAATATAACATCATGCCAGATTTCTGCACTTGGTGTGCCTTTGCTCTCTTAGATCTTTAGTTTTTTTGGACTGTTTTGCACACTGCTATGCTACATTCATCATGCAACAATTCGTGCAACATTTTGTAAAATAAGCATTGGTTTCACTTTTTTTGTGCATGAGCACAGTTCTAGAAAGTGTAACATGTTATGCAAAAGCACTACAACGTACAGCACAAGCATATGTACAAAATGCATACATTCACACATGCATCTGCTTTCAAACTGGGGAGGTGTGTGACCGATGTACGTCCTCTCCTGACTCCCGATGTTGCCCAACAGGGAGTGTTTGTGTGGTTTCCAAAGGCAACGGTTAGAGAGGGCGGGGGAGGCTGAAGCAGAGAGGCAGGGCTGCAGCCACACGTTCTACTCTGGTTTGTTTGCATGTCTGATTGCCGTATGCATGTGTGTGTGCCTGTAGAGGCTGCAGGTGGGTTTTTGCACGAAGTCACTGAGTGGCTGTGTTTGTGTACGGTTGTATGTGCACGTGAATTTCTACGTGCATTTGTGTGTGCCTGAGCACAGTGTGGAAAGTGTTGTTGTCTACAGGCTAACTGTTACTGACAAGCACACACTGACTACTGGAGTCAAAAAGTTAAACGCACTCTATGCTCTTTTCTCTCCCCGGAGGCTCCCTCTTTCTGCCTCTCTAACTTTCTCTCCTCCCATTTTTATTTTCTATATTTTTCTCTCTGTCATTCTCTCCTGCTTTTTCTCTCTCCTGACGATTTCTTTCTTTTGCTCCCTCCTCTCTCCCTCCATCTCTGATGATTTTAGCAGAGGTGTGACTCATTGGGCATCGAGCCACAATGTCAGGTAGTGAGGAGAGGGCGGGAATGCGGTGGAGAGAAAGAAAGAGAAAAAGAGAGAATGAGGGGGGGCAAGTTGTGTTAAGAAGTGGTGAGGTATAGTGGAAGGGGGGGGAGTCAGAGATATGCAAAATGGAGTGGAATGTGCAAGAGGAAAAGAGTGAGAGTGAAAGAAAGAGACTGAGGAAAGGGAGGGGTATAGAGTCAGCATAAGGAAAACATAAAAAAGGAGGGAAATGAATAATTTCTCCAAACAGTTTCCGTCACAATTGAGTTTTTTTCCCCTCCTTGCATGTTTTCTCGATTGCTGTGCATGTTTTGGCCATGCAGCGCACTCTCTGAGCTGACCAACGTGTTTATGTGCAAACCTATTCATAGCTTAGTCTCCATTCATGACTTTTTTATGCTTTAAAGTAGCTAATTACCATGGGGGTCATTAATATAGTCCCAGTAAAGTAGGCCAAGAGGAAGCAGAGAGGTGGTCAAAAGAGGGATGTTTGGAAGTAAGAGGGTAGAAAATGATGGGGACTGGAAAGAGGGGAGCTGGAAGTAGGGACAGGTGGAGTGGAAACACAAAAGAGGAAAGGTGGTGTGAATACAAGAATTTAATACGGAGAGGTTTACACAGGCACATTCATGTTCATGCAGCTTGTCAATCAACTGTCTTTGTTGCCCCTAAGGCAGGGGCTCTCCACTCTCATCTCTGCCTTGGCACTCACCCATCGACACACATGCATATGCACACCCAAACACAGACACATACACACAATCTTGGCTGATGTAACGGACATTCTGGAATTTTCTGTTTTGTAATGAAACATTGTACTGAATGATTTTTTTTTAATAAGTCCTTAAGTTCAGGTCACCCTGAGAACACACACATAAACGGGAACAAACACACACATACTTAACCTTTGGCTTCTGTCCTCAGTAGACACTGCATTTGTGCCAGCTCCGTGTCTCTGTCTCCTCTCTGTCTCTTCCTTGTTTCCTTCCTCGTGTTTTTCTTCCCTCCCTCCAACCTCAGATCATCTTGTTGACAATCTTGGGAAAAATATAAACATTAAAAGATCAAAGGCGACTGTGTCAACACTGCTGTTTTATTTCACCTATTACATTCCCATTAAGGTATTTGCAATGTTTCAGGTGTAACCCAACTCAGCTCCCTTTGGGTTCCCTCAACACTGCCCCCCTCAGACAATTTTCTCTCACTGAAAAAAGCTCCCAAGCCTCTGATTTACTTTGGCAAGAAAACACAGGGAAGAGTGGGTAGAAAAACATTAAGCATAGTATAAAAAGAATGCCTTGCCACTTATTTTCATCTTGCTCCACAAAAGCAACATTTTTACTGTGCAAGTATTTTGCTGTGGTGCTGTACATATTGGAATAGATATGCATTATGATTACCCTGTCCTGATCCATCCACTATACTTCAGTGGTGGTGACAGAGGCACGGGGAAGATCAAAGTCATCCTAATAGATTTCTATCACCACTCCCACCTGTTCCCTCCGGAATTTCCTCTCTTCCCAGCATGTGTGCATGCGTGTGCACGTCTGTTATGTCTATCAGACTGTTTGTGTTTCTGCATGTGTGCCTGAGTTTGCATCTGTTACCAAGTGGTTATGGACCTGTATGCCAGTGTGTGTGCATATATCTGTGTTTGTGTGCATGTGTATGTGTGTGTAGTCTGTTTCAACACGTCTACTACTTGCGGGAATCTTATAATCTGGAACTGGAATATGTGCTCATGTCTGTGTCTGTCTAGCCTTGCTCCACCTCTCTCTTTCTCTTCCTTTCTCTTACTCTCACTCCTTGACAGCTCTAATAAGTTTGGTAGATCAGGTTACACCCCTTGATACAACGTGCCAGCTTCTCCCTTTTTTTTCCCCGTTTTCTCTAATTTGGTCTTCTTTTTCTTGCCCATTTCATATAACTGCTCTGTCT
Organism: Tylochromis polylepis; assembly: GCA_015107715.1. Lineage (NCBI taxonomy): Eukaryota > Metazoa > Chordata > Actinopteri > Cichliformes > Cichlidae > Tylochromis > Tylochromis polylepis. The sequence goes on from VVHJ01032424.1 coordinate 13,363, forward strand.
CACCAACAGACAGTTTCTCACGAACATGAGGAGACACACGCACAGCAGACGCACACAGACACTGACGGGGAGTGAGACAGACTACATGCACACATGTCTGTCTCTGTAGGCCTCTCAGGTTGCTGACATTTTCCATTTTTGCGCATATAAAGTAATAATAATAATATTAGTGGGTGTGACAGAGCAAGGGTCCATTCACTACTGCTGCCAGCCTCCTATAAATATCCCCCTTCTTCGGGGGAATCCGAGAAGCAGCAGAGACCTTCAGTTTACACAGCTGAGGAGCATGTGGACGAAAACTTCTATTCTTTCTCTTTCCCTCTTTTTCCTGCCTCTCCTTTCCCCTATCTCTACTCTTCATTTTCCCGTCACTTCACTGCTTGGTTATGCGACCATGTGTCTTTAACATTTTTTCTGATCTCTTTGTCCTCGCTTGTCTCTTCTCACCTGTCTTCCTCCCTCATGATTTCATACTCATATCTCTCCATCTTGCATGACCTCCCACCTTTCCTGTCACCTTTACATCTGCACATTTCTGTTAGTCTTCTCTGATAGATATTATGGAGACACACCAGACAATATACAGCAGGTTATTATGGGAACTGCAGAGTGATGAGGTGAAGCTAACTGCAGGTGGAAGTCACCCTCCCTTTCATCACATCTCTCTATTTTGTCTCCTGACTCACCCACTTCCCTTTGCCCCCCAGCACACGTGCCGACACTTGCTGAGCAACATCTGCTTAAGTAATCAAAATAATCTCTCTCTCTCACACACACAGACATACTCAAACACACACACACACACGACTTATAGTAAGATGTACAGATATGATATATGTTGGCCTTATCAGATTGGGAGACAAAATGTGGAAAATAGACTTCGCAGGTACTTTATTGGTCTTTGGTTCCTCCTAGTGGATATACGGCGTTAACGTGGCTCTATTGTTTCCTCCACTTTCTGAAAAGGAAGACGTCATTTAAAGCCCACCTGTGAAATGTCATCACTCACATCCCGGTTTCACCTTTAAAGAAACTAGCAGTTGACGTGTAAAAGCAAAGGGGGGTAGAGAAAATAATGAGGTTTGTTAATCATTGTGGTGCCAGTAAATCAACCAAAACGGTAACCTGTTTGTCTGCGCTCAGTTACGTGATCACCCTAACCCTTGCATTAACCCCGAAAATTAATTCAAACCAGCCATGGCACAGCCAGAAACGTGCTCACACAAATAAAGAAGTTGTAGGGTACGCATAAATCCGTCGCATTGTCAAGCTTGACGACAGGGCTGGACCACAGACATCTTCGGATATTTTAATTTTTTCATCTCTGTAAGGTCCTTTTATGGAAAAAGTGCTTAATAGACGGGTAAACTCACACCATAAACCACGTCCTGCTTTCTGTAAGACTAAGCTTTGCGCAAAAAAGATATAATCCGAACCCAGATTAAAAAAAACAACAAAAAAACCCAAATATCTACCGTTCCGTGTCAGACACACTATACATGTATCCAGCAGAAGTCGCAGTATGACGGGTGAGTGTTTTTTTTTTTTTTTTTTTTTTTGCAGTGCCTCACTTTGCGTTTTTGTGGTTTAGCTTCTCTTTAAAATTGCAATAAAATTCCTTAAATGTGTAACTTTGTGACGTAAAACACAGATCTTATACAGTTCTCCCTGACAATGTATATAAATCATTTACACCATGCGTGCATCATGCATGGCAAAACAGCGTGACACGACTTTATAATTAATGACAATAGAAATAGACTGGTTAAAAAAATTACACCTAAAATTTTTTTAGAAAATTGTTCTCTGACACACACAGGTTAATGAATCAGACAATAAATAAGATCAAAGGAAGGTAAGTGTATAAACACACGGTTTGGTGCTCTTTTACTCCTGTTTCTCTGACTGTTATGCCGATGAATATCCGGTAGATGGCCCCCTAGGATCACAGAAAAAAAGAAAAGCAGTAAAATTCTCAAGCCAGAAAATAATGGCCCCCTGCGCGCAACAAAGTGACATGGCTCCAGAAACTTTTGACAAATTCACATCGGTGCTTCGCTCCTTTTAACTGAGAGGTAAATTCTGGGAGAATGACACCCATGCAATGACTCTCATGTAATCCTGTTCAATCTGATCTTTTCACCTAACCTTCAGTGTTGACTAATAGTCACATCCACCTTCAGCTCTTTGGGCTCCCCAATGATGGAGAATACAGACTGAAACACATTGGTTTCATTAATAAACTCCTTTGGCTAAAACCATAAACTGGTGTTTGCTGAGCCAACTTATTAATGTGGTATTATCTTTATCTCCGAAACACAGATGGCTTTGATGATTGAAGCAAATATGGTTAAAAGGTGTTGTCATGCTTTAGTGGAAGGGTGATTTAGGGGCCATCATTAGCTAAAAACAAACAAGATGAATAAATAGTGTTTTATGCTTTAGGGTGAAATGTGCAGAATTAATTGGTGTAGAGTAGATACTAATAAGGGTTCATTTTTAATACATCTAAAGCTGTTTGAATAACACTGTGAGCAAAGACGAGCACTTTAAGATCAAACACATTATGGTCTCCACTAATAAACCGATGTTCAGCCTTGCTTGTGTTTCTCTTGGTTTCCTGTGTGGTGGAGAACTACAGATAACCTCATCCAAGCTCATTTTGTGTCAGCATAAAAGTATCCAGTGCTGTTAAAGAGAAGCAACACTTTTCTTTGGCATACAATATATTTTAAACCGTTCAATTTATTGCGGTATCGCATATTATCCAATAGATGGCGCCACAATATCACGAATGAAAAAGAAATATAGCGTTTTAAGTGCACTTGCATGTGGACATTATGAACCAAATAAAACACAGACTGCACTAAAGTAGAACTGAAAGCGCTTATGGAGGAAACAGGCCCCTTTATTTTAGGTGCATAAAAGAACAAATGAGTTTCTAACCACTTTACCATGCTTCATCCACCCATCAGTACTTTTTCATTCTGTGGGCAGTAACGGGTCACGGTCAGATGGCTTCTGAGCGGTAGTTCAGAGAAAGTAGTCTTTCTGTCGGACAACTGGGTGAGCGAGGCGATAGGGGCGGATGAGTCCGGCTTAATGCTGCGTGTAATGCATGTTAATGTTACAGGCACCGAGGGACCGCCGGCCCGAGTGCTCTCGGATTATTTATCACAAAACATTTGTATTCTTCCGTCGGAGAACGGTTGATCCCGGATAGCTGCACACTAATCCTTCACTACGTTAATTAAAAAGAAGGGGAAAGCAATGGAACTGGTGGTGATGGTGATTTTTTTTCTTCTCCAGAAATGATTACATTTCTGGAGAAGCTTAACCATCTGCTTGAGGTTAAGTCTACAAGCAGATTGTATTTTCTGCTTATTTAAACCTGGGGATTTTAGTTTTTCCTGAAAAGGGGAGGGAAATGCATGTCAGTGTTGCTTATTGGAGAGATAGAAGTGCAGCAACTTTAGTTCCCAGGGGAAGTAAAAGTAATGCTTTTTTTCCCAGCGATTTCTTCCTCCAGGATGAGGATTTAGGGTTTGATAGCATTGCGGTTTTATTCAAAAATAAGCAGTGACTTTTGTTACCTCCAGTATAAAAAGCCAGCTGAACATGAAGATGGAAAGTTATTCTCTCAGTTGCTTAAGTGAGAAATGTCAGAAACAACTATTGTCTTCAAGTGGAAGTATTCATTTTGGCCCCGTTTGATTTGTTTTGGAAGTGAAAAGATCACAGCAACATTAGACTTTGTTTCCCTGATCACCCTCAAAGAGGACCAACTATCAACACAATTTTCCACAGAGGTTTCAGTCCTTAGGTTGTTGGGAGCAATTTATAGAAAAATGCAGCGTCTAGTGTAAAAGAAAATGCTGCCCCTAAGAAGCAGAAATATTTGTTTCTTGTTCTTTCTCTCTCATCTCCTTCTCACTTCTTTTCCTTTTTAGTTGCTAACAAGCCCAACGCTGCCCGGGGGCCAAGGCTGTGTCGTCAGTCCCAAGAAGAGACTTTCAGATTTCTACCATTTTTTTCTTTTTTTTTTCTTTTTTTTTTTTTCTTTTTGCATTAGGATGCTAGTCGTGTCTGTCTGGAGAAGAACCTGAATTCACAAAGGCAGCCTTTGGTCGCTCTCTAACTCTGTCTTTAACGCTCCCTGCCGCTCAGTGCTTGTCTAACTGACCAGGATTTACAGGAAAGCGATTAGATGTGAACAAGCATGCGCGGTGCTCTAAAAAGTTGTTCTCTTTATCTCAAAACTATAATGGCACTCTGATCCAGCCTTTTCTGTTTTTGCCAGTCTGTAAACAAATCACCTATGAGATATTTATCTAATCCTAACCACAGTATAATTCCTGTTTACAGACAAGTATGATTGAGGCTTTATGACACTGCTTTTACGTTGATTATGTTGATACATGTACAGACCCACTTAAGTGAATTAAAAGCGTGTAATGCGTATTTGTATGGGTCTTTTGTCCGTTTATGATTCTCAAAGTAATCGTTTTAAGCTCCAGAACGTGTAGCTCACACCCATTTAAACATTGATTAAAAATGAATACTCTGACCTATCAAAGATTCTTTTTGTAAAACCCAATTTCGTGTGTGATGATTAATGAATGGGACTGTTTTACAGTGTGGGCATTCATCTTCAAAGGGCTCTAATTAAAAAGCATTATGAAGTCCCAGGAGCCCACTGTTAGTGGCCACTGGGCCATTTGAAGCAAAGCGAGTGAGTGCTTAAGCTTGTGTGTTTTGTTTACTGTATTTCAACACGTAGTCGTGGGACCTCAGAAGAATAGTTTATTATTTTCTGAAGCTGTAATGGGGATTGCAATAAAACAATAAGACAATGTTGGCTATCTCCACGGTCCTGGCGATGTGAGGCACTGGGTACACCAAGACAAATCCTTATTCTCCCTCATCTAGTAAACCCAGCCTAGGAAAGGACACCCGTGACACACTTTGACTCCTAATCCAAATCTGGCTCTGACGTCTGGTATCAAACTTACGCCCTGTCCTCACTTTAATGGGTCAGGCGAACAGACACGCGGATGTGAAAGGGTTAAACGTCTACAGTAATTAGAGTCGCATTTCGCGTCGGCGTCCTCCAATACGGAGCTGCGAGAAGCCACGTCCACCCCCTCCATCTCTCTTTCCATCTCTCGCTCTCACTCTCTCTCTCTCCCCCCCCCTCTCTCTGTCACACACACATACACACACGCACCTCCCCACCGGCTCCTCCAAGTGCCTAATACACTGTAAAATCAAAGCGCGAGCCTCCCCCGTTCATACCGGTGTTGCGCGTGGAGCACAACACCGAGAAAGGTGCTTTCACTCTGCCCCCGCTCTCTCATTCTAAGAATTCGGCAAAGTTACCAATATAGATAAGTGTGACTAACTTTAATCTTCGGACAGGCTCCTTTTCTCTATTATGCACAGCTGAATGTTTTTATGAGGCGAAAGATGTCCGAGTGAGGTGCTTTTACGCACGGGGCTGAAATGGATCACATACTCTCCAGAGGCAGCTGGGTGCCGGTGACTGGCCTGGTTATATGTCTGCTTCTGTGCGCGTGTGTCGTGGACTTGGTTCTCGCGCAGATTCGCTACTCCATCCCAGAAGAGCTGGAGCATGGAGCTTTTGTTGGCAACATCGCCGAAGACCTGGGTTTGGATGTGGCAAAGCTGTCAGCCCGTCGGTTTCGTATCGTTTCTGGCGCAAAGAAACAGTACTTAGAAGTGAACTTGGAGAACGGCATTCTCTTCGTCAACGAAAAGATAGACAGAGAGGAGCTTTGTGAACGAAGCCCAAACTGTTTTTTGCACTTACAAGTGGTCATTGAAAACCCGTTAGAACTATACAGAGTTGAAGTGGAGATTTTAGATGTGAATGACAACTCCCCCAGTTTCCCGTGGAGCGAGTTTAATCTTGACATCACAGAGTCCGCCGCGCCCGGTTCTCGTTTCCCGTTGGAGAGCGCACAGGACCAGGACGTTGGCACCAACTCTCTGCGCTCCTACCTGCTGAGCGCAAACGAGCACTTCGTACTGAACATCCAGACGCGCAATGACGGGAGCAAGTTTGCTGAGCTCGTGCTGGACACCCCACTGGACCGGGAACAGCAGAAAAAGCACGAAATGGTTCTGACTGCTTATGACGGGGGCTCACCGGAACGCTCTGGGACAGCGCTGATAACTATTACAGTTTTAGATGCCAACGATAACGTGCCTGTGTTTGACCGTGCAGTTTACCGCGCGAGCCTGGTGGAGAACGCACCGAGAGGGACACTGGTGCTGAAACTGAACGCCACAGACCTGGATGAGGGCTCGAATGGGGAGGTTACTTATGCGTTCAGCGGACACGCACCGCTGAAGGTGCGCGAACTGTTCAGCGTGGACCCGTACATGGGTGAAATCCGAGTGAAGGGCATTGTGGACTACGAGAAAGCAAGTGTGTATGAGTTGTATGTGCAAGCGAAAGACAGAGGACCCTCGGCCGTGGCCGTACACGGCAAAGTGCTGGTGGACATCCTGGATGTAAATGATAACGCTCCCGAAGTTATCCTCACATCAGTGTCCACTCCCGTTCAGGAAGACGCGCCAGCAGGTACGGTGATAGCGGTTATCAGTGTTATGGACCGGGATTCGGGAGAGAACGGAAACGTTGACTGCCAAATTCCAAACAACGTTCCCTTTCAGCTCCACTCGTCTTTTAAAAACTATTACACTCTAGTGACAAGCGAGTTTCTGGACAGAGAAACGGTGTCCGAGTACAACATCACCCTCACAGCGCGAGACCTGGGCTCTCCTTCGCTCTCCACCAGGAAAACCATCCTCGTTCAAGTGTCTGACATTAACGACAACCCCCCGCGGTTCTCCCAACCTTCATACACAGTTTATGTGACCGAGAATAATGCCCCGGGCGCTTCCATTTGCTCTGTAAATGCATTCGACCCCGATTCTAACCAGAACGCCTATCTGTCTTATTCTATTCTGGAGGGTCAGATTCAGGGCATGCCCGTGTCCACTTATGTCTCAATCAACTCTGACAACGGCAACATCTACGCACTGCGCTCTTTTGATTACGAACAATTGAGAAACTTTCAGATTCTGGTGCAGGCACAGGATGCAGGCTTCCCCCCTCTCGCGAGTAATGTCACAGTTAACGTCTTTGTCTTGGACCAGAACGACAACACACCTGTTATCGTATCCCCCCTGCCCAAAAACGGCACCGTGGCCACAGAGGTGGTTCCCCGGTCAGTAGACGCTGGCTATTTGGTTACCAAAATAACAGCGATAGACGCAGACTCGGGGCAGAACTCCCGCTTGTCCTATCAGGTGTTACAGGCTACAGACCCGGGGCTGTTCAGCGTAGCTCTGTACACGGGAGAAATCAGGACTATTCGTCGATTAGTAGAAAAAGACGCAACAAGACAGAGACTGGTAATATTAGTCAAGGACAACGGGCAGCCACCGCTTTCCGCCACTGTCTCCATTGTCCTCACAGTGGTAGACAGCGTGCCCGAGTCCCTGTCAGATTTCGGGGACCTCACACTCAGTCCGCAGCCCCCTTCAAACCTCGCTCTCTACTTGATCGTGTCCCTGAGCACGATATCCTTAATATTCCTGGTGGCTATCATCGTGCTGGCTGCAGTAAAGTGCTACAAGGATAGCGAGACTCTCAGCGGGTACAACCTGCCCCCCTTATCCTGCTGCTGCTGCGGAGGGTTTCAGCCAGAGCCGCCCCCGGAGATGTTCAAAAAATCCAACCTCAACCTGCAGATTTCATCCGCCGCTAAAGTGCCCACGAACTGCATGGAGGTGAATGGAAATAGCAGTCTCTCTCAGTCATATTGTTATAAAGTGTGTCTAACCCCCGAATCAGCCAAAAGTGACTTTATGTTTCTGAAGCCGTGCAGCCCGAGCAGCACACCGAGGAACAACGAGGCAAAGAGCGCGGAAAACTCGTGGAACGCGCAAAGCCGGAGCGCATCTGTGAACAACGGAGCAACTACTCCCAGTGAGGTAGAGTGAAATCAGCATATAGTATAAAACAAAGGAGAGCGAGCTGCTCCTTTAATTCCACACCATTCCACTCACTCACACAATAACAACTATCAACTCAGTTTCCATCAGATGTGAATCTAGACTGTGACATTCTCCCATGAAGGTCAAATCGCGCATGCCATACAGGCTTGTACTCAACTTGAGGAAAACCTCAGTAAAGTCACTCTTTTCTTCTATCACTCCCTCGTTAGTGTTTTCGCACAGCGTGTCGTCTCGACGGCGTTTTAATATAATTGTGGCAATAATGAATTCTAATTGTGTTGCCCATGTTAATGTTTTGCACCCGGGAAATGAAATGAGACGACGTGAGATTACATTTTAATTGACATGTTAATGAAAGTGTAAAGCCCCATCTTGCGAGGAGCATATGCTGTGCAAAAAACCGTGTCTGAGAATGAAGTGAGATGTCAATTACTGCGCGAGAGGAAGATGAGATGTAGTTCAGGCAGACTCCTCTATTCAGTCTTGGTATCAATTCAAGCATTTATTAATAATTCGAGAACTAATTATAGAGATTGTGACCTGCGAGAACAATGTCTACATCATCCAGTGTCGTTGCCACACAGTTTTCATGCAGTGATGTGGCGCCTGCACACACCTGCTTGCAGCGAATCTACCTGAACAAAAAGTCAAGGTTACAAACATGGAGGTGAATGGCAGCTGTTTGGAATTGTCTGCCTTGGGTTCGGGCAATCGATGTCACGGCCACTCGGGTTTGCGAACACGCCTTCTTGTTTTCAAACTAACAATATAGGACAGATAACCTCACTAACTATGCCTCAAGGGCACAAGGACGACCGAACCATTATACCAGACACAATGTGGCGTATTCGCAAGTGGGGGGTGGGGGTGGCTGTCCATTATTGATGAAAAATGGCAAATGGTCGGTTTTGGGGAGACAGGGAAGGACATCGAGAGGGGAGGGGGCAAGGAGAAGGAGGGGCGCAAGGACATGGCTGGACTGAGACGTGGACAGCCTGTAGATTGGCCCCAGCGCTGTCCTCTGAATGCGAGGAGAGAAAAAGAGATGTGGCTTCATATTTGTCGAGCAAGGGTGGGGAAGAGGAGGGGGTGAAAGGGAAGGAAGGAGAGGGGAAAAAGGAGACGAGGAAGGGGGGGTAATTTACAGAGGCAGGGTGTCTACGCCCGTGTTTTTTTTAATCCTAATAGACGGAGCAGCAGACCATAAATGTGTGCGTAATGCCGATTCCGGTCTCCTCCTATTTATCAAAGCACGGAGGGGACAAAGAGTCAGGGCCTTGATACCAGACTCCACCAGGCTGACTGAGAAATGTCAGCCCGGTCACTGACACATACACCTCTGGCCACAAGAGGGAATTCGAGGTCACGGTGAACGTGCCGCCTGTAGCTAAACTCCTTCAGGAGAAAGTGTCCTTCTTGTTATTAATTGGCTCCACCAAATCACCCGGTGGTGTCCCTCGGCGTGCTCACGTGAGTCACAGTGAGTTCGTCTCTGGCGCGTCAAAGACAAATCACAACGAATCACAAATACACAAAGCAAGTGCATAACCGCGCTTAAGTTGACAAATTGAAGGTGAAAAGGGAGATTAAACACACATCCAAGCGTGCATGATACACAGGACAGGTAGGCGAATGTGTGCCGCGGTGTGAATGCGTGGCGAGCAGTGCTGGGTTGTTCCACTTACAGCTGCGAGGGCCGCAAACTTTTCAAGGCTCTCTGCGAGACTTTTAATTAAAAACCTTGCTCGAGGAGCGTCAGGCAAATATTAATGTAAAATGATGCATAAAATCCACAAAACAATGACGTGTGTAATTTTCTTAATTTCCTCCCTGGCACGGTTCCCTTTGAAGATTAAAATCATGTTTCGCTTCATCCCGGTAGGGTTCTAATTGGTTTTGTGCATAGCTGGCTGAGGAGAGTATTTTGAATACCGATTCTAATAATAGCTTACGTCGCATTCTCCTCGTTAACAACTTTAGGTGAATTAATAGAGCGTGGAATCCATACTATGAGAATCAAACTGGAATAAATATCACTCGGGTGCTCTTTTTCACCCTTCCCGCTGCGCCACGGAGGATAAAAGCAAAACTAAGTGACAGGCGAATCGTAGCTGGAGGCATCACCACCTCCACTCTTGAAATTAGCCTGTTCTGCCAAACATCCACGGGGCGGCAGTCACGATCCATCTGAAAGGAATCGTGTGTTCATTTCAGGAGGGATCCCAGGAAAGTCTACTCCTTTCAGCTATCAGTGACCTCTATCATAACAGGCATCGTTTAGATGAAATTAAAAATAGAGCCACATGGAACTGATCGTTAACATGAATACCCTTCCATTAACTCTGACATGTCTTCCCTCTGCAGCTGAAGCAGCCAAACACAGACTGGACTCTCACAAAGAACCAAAACTCGTCTATTAAAAGGTATCATTCTGACCTTTGACCTTTGCCAGATTTCTGTAGAGCAGCATTATATTTTTCCCCGCCAAGTATGTGCTCAATAATGCTCTGAAGCATACAGTCCGCATAAAAAAATGCTCATGTCAATATGATTTGCATTTTCATAAATATGAGTCAAGGGTGTTGTTACACAGACTTATTTCGTTTCTAGTTACAATTCCATAAACATGGATGGCACCCTCATGCGAAAAGCCATGCATGCAGACCCAGAAAACTATGTCACCTCCATGGCACCTGGACAGTACTGGACCTGGGGTACTCACATGAGAGGCATGAAAGGTGAGAGAGGCCAAATGCATTCCTGCTTATGTATGCATATGCAGTATTTCATCTACACTACTTTAATATTCTACACGCAGCGCATCCTCGTTTTTTAATGTTTTGACTTTTGTTTTATTATTCCCTTAACTCACTTGTTGCTGATAGCTTACCTCATCCTCACTAAACTGACCACCTAACAGATCACTACTCCTTTTACTGCATTTAATCGTATACAGTCCTTACAGCAAATTTAAAAAAAAGGTGTACTGACATGAGTCAATATTGAATAATAAGCAGTTGTTTCTTCTCTCCTTTCTCCTCATGTTATAGATTATAAGATGTCACCTTCACCCAGTGGGATCCCCTCTCGCCCCTGGACTCCTCGGTGTACACCTCCTCCCCAGCAGCAGCAGCCTTCGATCCCCTCCCACCCGCACCCGCACCCACCACCCGATTACCACCACAATGTGTACATCCCTGGGACACCATCAGGCTTTTGCACCCTGAGGCCCGCCGCACAGCGAAGTGACCTAGATGTCCACAATTCCTTCTCTACTTTTGGCAAGAAGCGACGTCTCCAGATGTCGCCCCAGGGAGAGGCTGCGATCATAAATAATGACCTGTACAATGACTGACTTTTCAATAACTGCCCAAGTGGATGATTGAAAAGATGGATAACCTCATATGAAAACAGAGGTAGAGCCCATTCAGTACATAAATTAATGAATATATGATTTATAAGTGGTATGAAAATAGAAAGGGAAAGAGGAATAGTGAATGGACAATCTGTTTTGCAGAGGGAAAATAAAGGTCTGACGGCTATTTATGTGACATGCCACTGCAACATTGTCAGCATATGTGTCTGTTTTTATTATTAGAATTATCATTATTATTATTTAGACAATCAAACTGAAGCAGCAGTTACATCCAAAATGGTTTTTGAAAAGCATTCGTGGACAATAATTTTGCACATCCTTATGAATTTATATTTTTTGGTTATATGAAAAAGAAAACATGCTTTTCCTTTTTGTATCTTTGTTTGCTAACAGAGCTTGTGTGAATATGACAAACAGTAAGTATGTATATGCAAGCTGCACCATGAAGCAGACTACTGTAATGACAGGGGAGGGTTCCTTCCTTTACACATGTACTGTATACATTTATGAAAATAAAGTATTTTTTTCATATGGCCTTCCTCTTTTCTCTCAAGCAAGCGTTTGTGACCTGCTGTAATTCATAAGACACAACCCCTGCACCAAAACGCAGATTCAGTCGATGTGCACGCATGAATGATTTAGATGTAAGTTTTCCAGATCTATGTTTAATTAGTTTGAGTTAATTATTTTGAGGTGAAAAAGTTCCAGAGCTACTCGTACAAGGGTGAAAAGCTTTTCGCCTTGGTAAGCTGTTTTCCACGGTGAGGAATAAACATAGTAAAATGCTAACATATGCTAATTGGAGTGCTTGCATTTCCATTTGCCCGCAGAGAATAGTTGGGTTCATTAACTGAACAAACAGAACCTCCTCTCTCGAAATATCACTTTAATTAAGACCACGAAGGCGAATACAAGGGAGGAAAGGGAAAGGGTGGGGTTGGGGGGGGGGCTCTTAACTCCAAATGCCACACCTGAATCTGAGCAAGGGAGCCTGTGGCTTCCCTGTCTATGTATGCCCTTTTATTTCTTTCGTCTCTGGGAATTAGTTCACAGCATCAACAGATGGGAGCTGGCCACTGGCCAGAAATGAGCAGGGTAATTAGGTTGTCCTATGGCTCAGATTGAAAATAATGTCGTTAATAAGGAAACGGGTGTCCATAGAGAGCATGGAGGGGAGCAGACTAACCTTCTCTCTAGTAAGGTGATCCACAGGGACGATGGAAGGGACAGCCATATTTAGATCGGCTTGGCTCATTTTCAGGTTTTGATCCTTGAGATGAAGTGGAAGTTGGACATTGCTTTTTTTCTTTTCTTTTTTAAACACGTTCAGAAACACCAAATTCGTGTATATAAAATAGATCACATACATGTAAGCTTCTTTTAAGGCCAGCAACTAGTGAAATTGTGGTGAAATGATAAAATATAAAATCTCCACGTTTCTTCTCTTACAGCATAGCAGCACTTGTAACGCAGAGAAACTCGCTTCATTTCTCACATCACTTAACCATTACTGTCGGTCGCACTGGGAGCTGTCCATTGTCATAGTGCTGAAACTGCTGTGTCCATTTGTTCCTTTAAATCCAACTGCAATGTTTTCTGTTGTCCACCAGAGGGCGCGTCGAACACGGTGCAGCAGGCTGGATTTAATGTTTTCACAGCAGCCTTTCAAACATACATAAATCATGATCCCTTAAAATCTTTTGTTTTTAAATTTTTAAGCAGTGGTAAGAAAACAAACTCATGAGGTTTAAATTATGCACGTAAAATACAAATAAATTTCATATTTTCTTTCCCTCCCTTTTCAAGGTCAGTGGTAAGTTTATCTAAAAAATACTAATAATGCAACAACATGACATGATATGAAAACACTGTTACAACAACCTTGCATTCATTAATGTTAAAAATGCACTACAGTATTAGATGAAGCACTTGAATGTTGCAGCTTGCTGTGGTGAAGAGATTTAAATACTGTTGATTGCATTAATCTCTGTTTTTTAAATATTTTTTTTAATTAACCACATCTTACTCTGCAAACTAACTACTACAGTTTCCCCAAAACATATACATAAATAAATAAAAGTAATAGAGTAAAAAAACCACACAATTACACAAAGAAACATAGATGAAATGTGGTTTAAATACTTAAGTAAAGGACAAGTGCCTCCAAACAGTACCTAGTAAACTGTAAGTAAACTGCAGTTCAGATAGCATACTTCAGTTACATTTCATTACTACTTCAGGAGCATCATGGCTCTGATAATTTTGCATGCCTATACATGTAATGATTAAATAACTCAATCAGAGGTAATTACCCTGATCTTGTTTTTATTTTATGTTATTTTTTTTTAGTATCATCCAAATCTTTTAGTTAAAACAAGAAAGAAAAAATAAACAAACAAATAAAACCATCATGGTTTAATAATTCTGAGACAGTTTTTCTACAATATCTCATGCTGACATTTTATTGTATCCGAATAATGATCTCCATTAAAATACAACACACTTTAATACATGACTTTACAGACTCTTATATATTTATATATTATAGATATTGAAATTTGATTAATTTATGATCACAACATTTTCACAGTAAATATACTGACCAGTTTTTTACAAAATAGTTCCCCAGCAGAGGGCATCATTGAGTAAGAATTATTTTATCCGGCCACCTTCTTATACTCTTATCCAACCCAGGGAGAATTGTTCCCCTCCAAACAAAACTTGTCGGGCAGAAAATATAACAAAAAATATTTTATTTTGTAAAATCATTAAGTGTGGGGCTGGGCAGGTACAAATGACTTAATGTAGAACTATAGCAAAAACAAAATTAAAAAAACAAAATCTGGCTAAATGCATTAAGACATGCGGTAGAAGACACCTCTATGCAATGTACAAATGAAAAAAGCAAACCAAAAAAAATCTGTTGAAATCTCAGTGGGAGTCGAGTCCAAAAAGACAAAAAGACAAAAAGAGTCCAACTCTTTTTCGTGTCTCTGAAGCTCTTTATGACTCTGTCTGTTTGCTTGGGGTTGTTGTCATGTGGGCAGATCAGATGCTTCACTAATTGTCTCATGTGTGACAACATCTGAGCCTCTATTGTGAAGCTTGGTGCTTTCTTGACACAAAGCAACATGAAAAAGTAATTTAAAAAAAACAAACTAATAAAATGTAATAAAACTTTGGCAGTTGAGGGGTATTACCAGCACTACCACAGATATCAGTAATCCACCCCTTTAATGTGTAAGATGGCTCCATGTACATTTTTAAACTTAATTTTCAATCTTTAAGATAATTAAATAAATGTAACAACCATTTCCATCAAATCTTACTTTTTATATCAAGTGTGCATGATTTTTTAAATGTAAAGGTGTTGTTTAAAATAATAAAATCTTTTAAAACATTCAAAACCATGAAACTACATAAAGTAGTGACTCAGACACATTCACATTCCAGTGACCAGTGCTGTTTCCAAATTAGTTTCATCGTCAACAAATCTAAAATTATGTTGACCAAGACTATTTATTAAAGAAAGTCAGGTTTCATATTTTTAGAGGCATTTTCTAGCCAATCTTTACAGTGCATGTACAAAGGCAATGGCATTTTAAGTGGCGATTGATTAGAAAATAATACATGTTGAATTAACACAAAAAGCTACAAAATGTGAAGATTACAGTTGAGTGTGACCTGCTTAAAGCACCACAAGCAGGCCTAAGAGCCTCTATAGTTACAGGCCAGACTCACCTAGTCCACTTGTGGAACCAGAAATAATAGATAATCAGATAACTGGGGTTAGGGTGATCACTGGCACTGCTTTTGGCTCTTTTGAACACAGGGCTCTCCTCATCATGACAAACTGTCAGTTTAGGTCTTCAAGGGAAACTTATTGTAAACTGTGATGTAATCCAGTATCAGTACAGAAGGTAAACCATAATACTTGGAGCTGGTGATGTGTAGCGCTCTCTCTCCTGTGAACATGACGATCCACATACAGTGGCAGTGGGAATCTTTTTTAATGTTGCATTTTGTTTAACATTTATAGTTTCATAGATGTAGCTGAAGGCGGTTTACTAAATGGCTGTTTGCTTAATGTTCCTGCTGCAACATAAACATGATAATGGAAATGATTAATGTAGTGCAGCAGAAACTGGGATAATGAAAGAAAGCCACAAGTTATATACAGTGCAAAGCATAGATGAGCATGAATTATTCTGTTTCAGTAATTTTGCAAGAGCCTGATGAGTACACAAAATATATCCAGCAGATCTGTTGTGTCTAATGGTGATGAGAAACTGCAGATAGAAGACATACCTGATGATTTTAAGATCTTCAATAGTAAAGTACTCTACATTTTGTTCTGCCCTGTGCAGCAACACCTTGAGCAACAGAGCTCAGGGTGTTGGAACAACCTTCAGATGCTTTACATGAACATCAGCGTGAGCGCGTGCCAGAATAAAAATTAACATAAAT
This sequence comes from Tylochromis polylepis, assembly GCA_015107715.1. NCBI lineage: Eukaryota > Metazoa > Chordata > Actinopteri > Cichliformes > Cichlidae > Tylochromis > Tylochromis polylepis. The sequence goes on from VVHJ01032424.1 coordinate 29,255, forward strand.
GAGCCACAGTCAACAACCAGAGCATTTATTCTTGCAAGGTAGCAAAAGCATCAAATACAAGGTTTCATGCAAGTGCTCAAAGGGGGAAGTCCCCAGTAAGTATGTACCTGCTTTCAGTCTGAAAGCAGGTACATAACGGTGCATGATAACTGTGTGGAAACATTTCACATACACAGCCAGTGGTGGAAAGTAAAAAGTTGACCTTAGTTTACCTTCTTGGCAAGAATTTTGACAAAACAGTAATCTAAAAGGAGAAGAGATGCACGGTGCCTGATTTTGCTAAGGCAGCTGTAGTAAACTCTCACACATCTTCCCTATCTTTGTCTCTCTCTCTGCCAATTGTTAGCATCCTTTGATTGAGAGTGTCACTCTTTCCCAATTCCAACCAGTCAGACTTTGCCACTACCTGTCTGTAAGCCAGCAATTAGTCTGCTGTAAAATGACCTCTCTCTGCTGCTGTCAGCTGTCATTTCAGTGTCAGATCAAGGAGGGACGCACATCTCCTCCACACAATTCACCTCCAGGTTTCATCACAGCATCCTCTCACTGATTACATCACACCCATCCACATCGTCATCATTGTTCTTCATTCCTACTGTACCGCCCAAGTGGAGTTCCTGTGGTAAAATTTAGTAAACACTTGACTCCACATACACTTCAGCTGTTACTTATTGTGCATGTTTTACCCTGGAAGACTTTCTGTTATTTGAGCCTCCTTAGATTGAAGGCTGTTTTCTAAACTGCTATTGAGTTGAATGCTACCATGTGTTGGTTTTAGTCCAATACACACATCAACTTCACTACAGTTTGGCTGCTATCTTGTAGAGATCAACTACATGCGGATTTCTTGACTGTTTCCATTTTACAGGCAAAAAACAAACAAACATGTTTTAAACTTTTAAAAATGAATATAAAAGCAAATGGAAAAAAAGTTACAAACTACAAACTGTAAAGTAACATCTATCAGTATAGGTCATTTGCCAGCTTAGGGCAAGACGTAGTAGGCTGGCATCAAGTAGCAGAGTCAGCAGGCTTGTGTATAAAGGCACAGAGCAGGGAAGAGAAGCTAGAAAGGTTTGTGTCTTTATTATACAATCATATACCTCAGTAATGTAGGAGCTGTTACATACAGCTGTTTTAAATCATCTAGTGGCATGTAAATAAAATAAAGACATGTTAACTTAAGGATAGTAGATTGTTTTATCCTCCATGATTTATTCCCTTGTTATAAAGACCTCAGACAATATTTGAAATTAATGCTTTGCTAGTATAAAACAAACAAACGACTGTCTTTTGAAAACATGCCTGATGAATGAGAGATGTTTTCATGATAAAGCACACAGTGCTGCGCGTGAGCTTGCGTGTCTGTTTGGGGATGTCCTTCCATGCGTCACTGCCATGCGAGGCCGCAAAGCTGATTTCAGAGCTGAAAAATTCAATGCGCTATGTTTAGCGTGTATCACACGGTGTCACTGTTGACCACTACAGCACACTATCTCTGCTTCTCTGAAGTCATGACACACCCATTTGTAAAGGCAGAGGACACAAAGCTTTCCTAAATGGGCGCTTATGATTATTTACACACAGAACCTTAATTCATTTATTTCTATTATTTTTCTGGATTTTTGCCAAGATATTCAGTGAAATCTTAAGAATCACAGACATAAAACGGCTTTTAGGATCTGGCTTATTTTTTTTCTTGAAAAGGAAAGGATGAGATTTTGCATTGCCGTCTTTGTCTTGTGTGCAGCATGGCCACCTGCCTTGTCGGTGACACGGTACTCCATACCGGAGGAGAAGGAAAGGGGATCTGTTGTGGCTAATCTGGCTGCAGATCTGGGACTTGAGCCTGGAGGTTTGGCACAACGAGAGGTAAAACTTGATATTTTTTCCAACAAAAAATACCTAGATTTTAACAAAAAGACGGGCGAACTGTACATCGTAGAAAAAATGGACAGGGAATATCTTTGTCCGGCGAAACCCGCGTCCTGCTTTTTGAAGCTCGATATGATCATAGAAAGCCCCTTACGTATCTTCAACATCGAGCTTGGAATAACGGACATAAACGATAACGCTCCACATTTCCGACGGGACAGAGTAGAGCTCGACGTTTCAGAATCTGCAACGCCGGGCGAGAGGTTCTCCCTGCCCAACGGCGTGGATCCAGATGTTGGTATAAATACAATTAAAACGTACAAACTCAGTGTCAGTGAACACTTCACAATCGAAATTCAGACAGGTAGTGACGGAACGCAGTATGTAGACTTGGTGTTGACCAAATCGTTGGATAGAGAACAGACTGCTGTTCATAATTTAATACTGACTGCAGTTGATGGCGGTGTTCCGGTGCGCTCTGGCACCGCTAATATTGTTGTAAGAGTACAGGATACAAACGATAATCCTCCACGGTTTGATAAGCAGACTTATACAATTAACATGACAGAAAACACACCAATAGGGACCTTAGTGATGAAACTCAACGCCTCAGACCTTGACGAGGGTTTGAATTCAGAGATTGTGTACTCATTCACCCTTTACACGTCGGAAAAAACACAAGAAGTATTTTCACTGAATCCTAACACTGGAGAGATAACTGTGAAAGGAACTATAGACTATGAAGATATGAAATTCTATGAGATGCACATCGAGGCCAGAGATAAAGGCACGCATCCCTTGCTTGGTCAGTGTAAAGTGGTCGTTAATGTGACGGACATGAACGATAATTATCCAGAAATCACCATACAGTCTGTTAAAAACACAGTGGAGGAGAACATAGCGGTAGGAAGTGTTATTGCACTTGTAGACGTAAGTGATAGAGATACGGGAGATAATGGAAAAGTAAGCTTAACTATACATCAACCCATGCCCTTTAAAATTAATAAATCTTCAGATCGACCCATGCATTACAAGCTCATCGTATCCGAGCCATTAGATCGCGAAACAGTACCTGAATATGACATCACTCTAATTGTAACAGACTCAGGGACGCCACCTTTATCTGACAATGAAACAATAACTGTCCATCTGCTCGATGTTAATGACAACGCGCCACAGTTCCCCCAGTCATTTTATACTATACGTGTGATGGAGAATAACGCACCTGGGGCCTTGCTCAGCTCACTCACTGCCTTTGACCCTGACCTCCATGAAAACCAGTATCTAGTTTATTTCATAATAGAGAAGGAGATAGCCAACACCTCCATGTCCATGCTGTTCTCCATCAATCCAGAGAACGGTAATCTTTACGCACTCAAAACTTTTGATTATGAGATCGAGAAGGAGTTTCTGTTCCACATCGAGGCCAGAGACTCTGGCTCTCCTCCTCTCAGCAGTAATGTGACCGTCCACATCATTATTGTGGACCAGAATGACAATGCTCCGGTTATTGTGTCTCCGTGGCGTGCACACGGCTCTGTGGTGGAGGAAAAGATCCCCAGATCCACTGATAAAGGATCCCTGATTGCCAAGGTGATAGCCTTAGATACAGACTCTGTGCACAACTCTCGGATCACCTACCAGTTTCTACAGGTGACTGACGCCACCTTGTTCAGTCTGGACCAATACAACGGAGAGATCCGGACTATGAGGATGTTCAGTTACAGAGATCCACGCCACCAGAGACTGGTTGTTGTTGCCAAGGACAACGGAGAGCCTGCTCTCTCTGCTACAGTCACCATCAAGCTGACCACAATGGAGACTGCTGTTAAAGCCTACTCTGACATGACTGAGGAGCCTCTGGAATATGACATCTTCTCAGACATCAACCTGTATTTGGTCATCGGTCTGGGCTCGGTGTCATTTCTGCTGCTCATCACCATATTGGTCACTATCGTGATCAAGTGTCAGAAACCCAAGCCCAGCAAAGCAGCTCCTCCCTCCAGGAACAGTGTGATCAGTGAGAGGAACTCCACCATTGCAGACTCCACTCTGGTCTCCAACGATGCCTACTGGTACAGTCTGTTTCTAGCAGAGACCAGGAAAGGAAAGCTGGTGGTTAGACAGCCTCTGCCAAAGGGCTCCAGGTACATTGTGTCCAGCATACCCAGAGGGACAGGACTGACAGACACTAGTGACTCAGCAGCTTCTACTCTGCA
>VVHJ01032426.1:0-33262 GCA_015107715.1 Tylochromis polylepis
CATAAGAGCTGATAATACCTGAGTAGAAGCTTTGTTTGGCCTGGCTGATGGAATCGTTATACTGGAGTACATGACATTTATAGATTTCTGCATCAACGGTTAAACCAGATTTCTTATATCTATGCTCTAGTTGCCAAACTTTGGCCTTCAATGCTCGGAGGTCAGAGGTAAATCATGGAGCAGAACGAGCGAAGGAAACAGAGTGGGTTTTTAGAGGAGCCAGAGAATCAAGGGCATTGAGTAAACGATTATTATAATATAACACCAAATCATAAGGAGTAGAATAGAAGTCCGGAATCTGAATATTATCCAATCTGGTAGTGAGAATGTCCATATCAGTGTTCTTGATGTTGCGAAATGAGATGAGACGGGTTGGCTTTGTAGAAGAGCAGCAGAGAGTGAGGTTAAATGAAAGGAGGAAGTGGTCAGTTATGGGAATTTCAGCGGTAGAAAGATTAGAGGGAGTAAGACCAGAGCAGCAGATCAAGTCCAAGGTGTGCCCTTTGGAGTGAGTGGGAAAGTCGATAAACTGTTTGAATTCGAAGCCCTCGAGGCAGGAGGAAAAGTCTCTGGTGAGCAGATTATTATCCATATGAATGTTGAAATCTCCCATCAAAATAACATTTGGGGAGAGAGATGAAAGGTGGATTAGTAAGTTAGCAAAATCACTGAGGAAGACAGAGTTAGGCTTGGGGGGCGGTATACAGTAGCTATGATGGCGGAAATAGGTCCAGTCAGCTCACATGCAAGGCACTCTAGGGAACTAAACACCTTTCTGCACTTTTCAAAATGCTGGACATGTAGCAAGTAGGTAAACCTGCACAAAGGGATCTTTTGGGATAAAATGGTACCGTGACGTCTTTAAGATATGATGGGGCCTGATTATTCAGCGCTGTGTATGTTGAGGAGAAGGACTATAAATTATGAGTTTAACAAGGAGCCACTGAAGAGTAGCCAGTATGAGAGGAATATGATCACTGTTTTTGTTCACTGTTAGTACATTTTACTCATGCATGTCAACTAGTTTTGTAATGTTTGTACTTATTGTTAACAGTGTGCCTAAATGAGATAGTGTTTTTGTGGAATGTGTGTTTTCAGTTTGCTTTCATGGGTCGTTCCTATGATAACAATCATCTGTTTTATATCCAGCACAGCAAACAGCTCTTCTCCTGCCCCCAACAGCTACGGATATCTGCTGTCAGAGTCATTACAGCCTGCAGGAGGTGGTACCAAAGCTTCCTCCACCCCACCAACCCCTACCTCTATCTCTCATTGATCAGGGTGGAAAGACATGTAATCCATGCTGATCACAGTAACCTCCACCATCTGGAGGGCTGACTCTGAGGCACACACTCTTGCTTTACTGTGTCTCTTATTGAACCATGCAGGCCGTGATGAGGGGAGGCTGGATATTGATGGGTGAGGCTCAGGTCACCACAGATCGCCTCGTAGCACTCTTGGTACTGAAGATGGGCTTGTGATGCCACTATTGACGTAGAAGCTGACTCAGAATTGCTCATATCATTCAACTGCCCTCTTTCATCTACGTCTACCATATCCTCACAATGAACCAGGGCTTAGCAAACCTATCAGTGGGGACCTGGTCTTGGCTTAGAAGTCAGATTATCAGGCTCTTACCATATGTAGGCTTAGCAGCTCTAGAAAACTGAGATTGTTTATTCTTTCCACAGTCTCAGTATGCTTTCATACTGTTTACTTTGTGTCATCGGTGTGTGCACTTTTTCCAGTGGTATCTGTCTCTATCCATTTTCTCATTTACAGCTGAGGTGATTTTCATTTCTGCATTGCAGGAGTGTGTGGGTGATGTGCATTTGCACTCTGCTGGAGGCCCCTTATCCTCCATGTCAAACTGGTGGGCCGTGAGTGGTTGAAGAAAGCAAGGCCAGCTCTCTGCTCTTTGAGATTCCTTATTAACTCCACTTCCTCCGGTTCAAAATCCCTCTTAGCCCTGCAGCAGCAGCCGAGACATCAACTCTTAACTCACACAGCTGACACACATATCGACTCGCTGATCCACTAAATCACTTCTGTTAACAGAATTGATTCACTGTCTCTCTCTCCATTTCTTATCTGTTTGGCAAGTTGCTGCTTCTATAGTACTTCTGACATATCCTGACTTGAGTTGTAAATTTTAAAAGACTGATTCTACTAATGATTCAGTGTATATGTGTCTATGTTAAGTCAGTGAGGAAGCAAAAGCTGAAGGTACAGAGAGCTCCACTTGTACTATATTACTTATCAGCTTGGCTTTGTCGCCCACCAGTTCAATTTAGGCCATCCTGAACTCATGCTAGCATGATAGACCCTATAATTGAACTATATATTTCTTCCTTTCAGTAAAAAGAAGAATGGGAATCTTTCAGTGCTCTGCTCCTGGGAGCGTTTTTGCTGACAAAACAGGGTCTACTGGGGTTGGGCTAACAATTGCAAAGACACTGCTGTCATAGAGGGTGCACAACACAAGATAAAGAGAGTGGTGGAATGCATGCACCTGCTCTCTGAAGAGCCACATACAGTCCTTTTCAAGCCAAAGCAAGGAAAAGGAAACCTGAAAGTACAGATACTGACTTAATAACTCCAAAAGGTTGTAGATGGCTGATGTCAACAGGCGCTAACAACTAAATAAAACTTAAATATACCCCTTTTATTTTAAACAGTTTAACTACAGGTTGCTTCACTACACAAATTCCAGCTGTACTTTCTCACACTTTCCTTTGATCGTGTCCACACAAACTGCTGCGTTCACATAGTCCCACCTCTTCTTATTCACTCCACTACCTCATCACTATTTTGAAGTCTATTTACTGTTATAAATATTCAAAAATGTTATCCCATCAATATGGCAATTTCTTGTTGTGATATCAGATTTGGCATCAAAAATTGCAATGTTTTTCTGGTGTTGTAAAGAAGTTAGAAATTCCGATGTCAAAACAACACCACTCTCTTTTTGACCAACTGTCATTTGCAATACTGATAAGAGCTCAGAGGTTCCTGAGGGTCCTAATTCTCTCAGTGAAGTGCATAGGGTGCTACAAGATCTACAACCCAGTGATGCCCCAGTGACTTTCTTTGAAGAATCAAGGCAAGAATCAAAAAAGTGCACTATTCTTCTTCAGACAAATTGAACCCCCAAGTCCATAGGAAATCAATAGCTAGGTAACTGAGGTGAAAGAGAAAACAATGGAGATCTGCTGTTTTTCACCACAGGAAATATGAGTATATCTGAAGCTGTGAACATGAGGACATCCGATCCCTTTTCGTGCTCTACTAAACAAGTATGTTGAGGGTAAATGCACATAAACCTCAACTTAGACAAACATGGCTCACACAAACCAACATCACAGTAGCAATGGCTTAGTTTTCATCTCTGGACAGTAGCAAACATCTTCCCCCACCTACACTGAGGTGGCAAAAATATCCATGTCAGTCTCATTATGGAAAGTTCTGCAGTCCTTTAATAAAAGGCTATGTGGCTGTTACTGAGTGAGCCCAGATATATTCTAGGACAGATCCCTGACAAGTAATCAAAGATGATTACCACAGGTGTGACAAACTCATTAAACCTCAATCAGTGCATTCAGTATTTTAAGTAGCTTCTGAAATACAAATTGACAATTGAAGATGCTATACCAGGACTGTCCAGGTGCCAAAACTGGTTCATCAGAGGCTTCGATTTGGTCCACTCAGTGGTTTTGTCTAAGTGGGAAAATTGCAGTGAAGTAATTTATTTATTTGTTTATTTTAAAAATATATTACTATACATAGTGTGCCAACAAGATGCCAGCATTACTACACAGGAGTCGTGTATATCAGGTAATGAAGAAAGCCTGTGTGCAAGTAATCTCTAAAGGCGAAAAGGTTAGGGTTCAGACTCTCCTAAAGTCTCCATTTGAGACTTTTTTCTAGTCCTGGCTCTCCATCTGAGGCACACAGCTCTGTTTGTGAACTCAGAAATCCCACGTGCAAGTACAAGTTCCAGTACAAGATAAATAAATACTGTTTGAAACATGAATTACACAAAACTACTCTAGTGGAGCCCTAGAATAAAATGAAATGGAGTATAACAGGTTCACTTTAAATGAAATACACAGTGTTTGAGGTGAAAAGCAGCAATAAAAATTCATATCATTGTCGCTGAGTTACGGGCACGGCCTTAATTATGTAATATTATTATATCCTCCCCAACTCAAGCTGGTGTAAACCTATAGTGCTTTACAAAAAGGGATCTAAAATATGTCTGAATTTAAACTATCCCTCACTTGAATGCAGGATAATTGACTATGAACTTGAACCTTCAAGCCTCTTCAGACAGAATGAAATATGCTAAAATACCTAAAATGACATCAACTTTTAGACAACCTTTTACTTTTACCTGATTGACTTTCAAGACATTTATTTGGAGTATTTAATAAGATTCCATAAACTTGCTCTGAAAGCAGGATAGAACTTGTTAAATGTTCGCAACACTGTGCTCAGTTATTGCCTGTGCTGAATCTCGACAGCCTTCCCACTTCACAGCTTGTACCAAGGCACTCCTCCTTCATGGTAAACTTTACTGTGGCACATGAACACACAGCTCTCATATTTAACCCCCAAAACCTACTCCAAAAACCTGCTTGTAGGGGAAACTAACCCCTCACAAGGCAGCAAGAACATAGAGAACACCCTTGTTTCCCCACTGGCTCAGGACAGAGGGGTTCTGGAGCCTTCAGAGGGTTTAAGGTAGAAGGATGGGATTGGAAGGAAAAACACACACTGGAGCTCTGTATTTCTGTAATTTCCTCCTCCACCTTCCTCTGGAACAACCCTCCCTCCTTCCCCGTCTTGTTCCTGCTGTCCACATACAGTAGAGACAAGTATCCCTGGTATCCCTGTTTTGTTTTTTCTTTAGCTTTTTTCTCATGTCCATTCCAATCTCCTAAGCCCCTGTGCATGAGCCAAGTTCATCGAACTTTGCAACAGTGAGCTCAAGTCTTTCTAACAGTGTGGAAATAAATCTTTATACCAGGAAAAACAGTGAGTGAAGAGTGAGATGAAGCCTGTCTTTAAAAGAGAGGAGCAATGGGCCCTGAGGGCACTTCTCAGCTTGCATGTAAACCTGCTAGCCCTTGCTTTTCAACATGCCGAAAGAGGTGTTACATAAATGACAGAACATTCTCGATGGCCACTTTTTGTATGCTAAAAGCCTTCTCCCAGGTTGGTGTTTATGTTAATGATTTTTGTCAGAGTTTTGAAGTGCCTGGATGATGAGCAGCTAACCTAGAAACGAAGGAGCAGCTCTGACCTTGGCCCACTTCAGGGATTCGCTCTGGTTTCTGACTAATAGAGTACGCACTATTCTTTCTCTCACAACATGCACTCAAAATAGCTCTGGCATGCTCCATTAAGCAACATTTTAATTGTTAACATGGCATACTCTGTCCTTGGCACACATTAACTACTTCATTTAAATGTCAATCCCCATTAAAGAAGGAGTGAGGAGATAATTGTTTTAACTGGGAACAAGTATCTATCAGCATCTCAGGGAGTTAAAGTGCAACCTCACATGTTAACAGTATTTTGGCCCTCTAACAGCTGTCAGAACACTCAGTGAGATCAGCCATGATATAGAGTAAGAAAAGAGAAGGCCAACAAATGTATCCATCAAGATATATTCAATTGTCAGTTAAGAAATGGCAAGATTTCGACACAAAGCCTATGTAACTAAGTTTGAAAGACTTGAGTATTCACTGTGGATCTATAGCTTAAAGCTGAGTTATTAAAAAAAAAAGAAAGAAAGAATAAAGGGATTGTTCAGCTGAATGTGACATTTATCGTGTTGTACTTTCACTTTATTTAATATTCAAGTTAAATGGTTTATAAATTCTCTGAGATGGACTATGTTTCTCAGGGGCTCCCTTGATCTTATCCAACAGGCGATACTGTTAAATTGCTCAATCAGTTGTCGCCATCACAGCATCAAAGAGTTGGACACAAATTAATTTTGCAGAATAACAACCACCTTATATAAACAGCCAGAGATAAGCCAATATTACACATGCACTGTAGCACAGGGGTCTCATTCATAAAACAGATTTACAAAGTGTTTTGATCTCAGGTTTAGTTTGAGCAGAAAGCAGTGTATAAGTACACATGAAACCTTTCTTTGACTTGGAATTTATAATGCAAGGGATTTCCTTGCCAGTTATGTGTTGAAGTTTTATATACATCCATGCATGTGGTACATTCACTGCAGTGGTGATACACTACCAACCTGCATGTTTTACTGTGTTTGTTAACCCATGATTTTGTCTACCGAACATGTTTTGCTCGACTTTACTCTCATCTATGATTTTTTTTTTATCCATGGTTATTCTTGACTAATCTTAAATGGACAAATGAGATTTTGCAACTTCCTCATTTGCAACATGGCAAACACAACAAACAGCTGATCAGAGAAGAGTTGGGCAGTGCGTGAATGAGTAAAGAAATAACTAACCATAGCAAATGTTATCAAACTGTTGATGGTTTGTGTGCCTGAAAGAAAATATTGGCCTATATATCAGAATTTGGGGTTTTTAAATGACCAAATATCAGTGTCTGTAGTATTAAAAATCCTGTATGTGTCAGGTTGTGATAAACTTGAGCTTCTCTTGACATTGCTCAGCACAGTTTATGTGAAATCACTTGTCCTATCCTGCCAGATTGTGCATTTAATGGACTTTACCTTGCCAGCACCCTAGCACAGATTCTCTGTGATGTCTGAGCTCATGTGAAAATAGAGCAAGTAACTGCCTGGAGAATTCATAGTGGTTGAGTGGATGGCGTGCATCCTGCCTTTTGCATGCGTTATCCAGCTACCACCCTTTGCCTAAACCAAAGAGTTTATTTCCAGTAATGAGACTGTGTGTTTGTCATCTGACCATGTTCTGTTGTGTGCTAAAAGTGAGACAAATGCAACTACCCCACCATATTTTTTCCAATATAGTTCATGTATAAATATGATAAGGAATAACAAGAAAAAGAGAAAAAAACAAATCCAACTAACATGGCCCTTGCAGAGTCCTGACCTCTACGTTATCAAGTCAGTTTCTTCTATTTCTTTATGTAATCTCAGACTGATATAGCCTAAATCCTGTGAAAAATATTGGCATGGTGTCCAGCATGCTTGTAACAACCAGCCTGCATACACAAGTTGAAAAAATGTATGCAAGTATATTATTATTAAAGCATTTAGTTTTAGTGCCTAAAACGTTTGCATGGTTCTGCAGTTCTATAAGATGTATTGGAAAACAAGTACTTGGATGAAACATTTAAATCCTTCATTTTAAAAAAAAATTTTTTTTCACCTCTGCCCCATACTAGCATAAAGTGTTTTTGTATACAGGATGTCAGATTTGTAAAGACATGGAATTTGGGGGGTGTCCAAAGCTGTCTGATCATCTGAGAAACACTTCAAGTCTTTTTTTGTAATATACTGGCCACTTTAAGAAGATAACATATTAAATATCACTTTATGAGAACTGAAAGTCTCAGAATCCACTGGAGTAAATGTGGTTTCATTCATGTCATTATTCAGTTTTTGTGCAGCTGGAAAGCTTGGCTATTAGAATGAAGGTGATCATATTCATTATAATGTAGTGACAAAGCAGAAGCTTGTGGTGGATGTTTCCAAGTGTGTACAGTTCCTCCCTTCCTTCCCCTAACTGTCGCCCTGGGCATTACCCTGAGTAAAAACTTCCACGGTTGGCTACTCCCTCTTTCATCCCTCCAGGCGTACCCTTCATGCCCACCCCCCTCCTCACTTCCCTCTCCCTCTTCAGCTTGTAGCCTGCTCAGCTGTGCGGGGACACAAACCTCATTCCCCCTGGAGAACAATAACGCTAGCATTAGGTTTTGCACAGAGCGGTGCCAGCCCAGGGGTCTGGCACGCAGTCGTCCACTGCTGCAAACAGAGGCACACATACACTGAATCCATTCCCAGCAGTGCAGTACCAGATGGATGGCAAACAGGGATGCTTCCAGGTCCAAATCACCTCCTGCAGCTGGATGATAGAGTCCCAAAACAGGGAGTAGTGGTAGTCAGGGACTGGGACCTGTTTTTGTGTTTCCTTCATTCCCATTAGCTGGCATGTAGATCTTTGAACAGACTAAATTACATTGTATTTCAGAAGGCTTTTTTTATTGTTTTGTTTGTTGTGCATATTTTTCTGGAGATCTAGCTGTTTATTATGCACATCTGATAATGGGTAATGCATCGGTGGCTGGCTGCCTAATGACTTAGATAGGTAGAGGTGCTCATATTGGCAAGCGAGCATAGTGTTGTCATGGGGATGATGTGTGGGCCTCTCCTCCTGTACTGGAGTGAACCAGTGAGCAGTGCTTGACTGCCCACCACCAAAAGCCACACATACACCACACACATACATGCTTGCACACACATATAGGACCAACAACATTGCAGTACTAGCAGGGTGGATGAATCAGCGAGCTCTCGAGCGTCTCAAAGAGGAGGTGGAGAGGAGGTTGTCTAGGTTGATCTTGTCACTGAGCGCAAGCAACAATGAATCAGTGTTACCTCTGTTTTAATCAACACACTTGGGCAACAAATGACTCACACATGAAAACGCACATCATTTGCATTGCTGGTTGTTTGCCATTTTAATGCTAATATGTCTTTCAGTGTGCACCAACCTACTTGAGCACCCTTCATCATCCAGCCTTTCTTTTTATAGCATCTGTTTTTCTCCATCTGTCTATCTCTTGCTTTCTCAACCCCTCCACCCAACTATCTATTACTCTCCAGCCCCCATTTCTGTTTGCTGCCATGCTCCCATGTCTCCCATTAGGAAAGGAAATGAGGCGAGATACTGATGCAAATATCTTGGACCCCTTGCTGCTCCCTGACTCATCACCCAGAGACAGAAACAAGGAGAGAGCGAGAAGCGAGGAGAGGAGGAAGCGGGCAAAGGGTGGAAGGGCACAGCAATTAGACAGAAAACAGACATATGTACACAAAACATACTGTTAAATGGTACACAATGGAAAAAGTGTGAAAAGACTGTGCCACTCCGTGAAGTTTATTATAATGCTGAAAGCTTTCTACAGCAAAGTTGAACAGTAAAGAGAGCATTAACGAGAAGATTCAGTGCATTACTTCTCTATCTCACTCTCAATCTTTCTTTTTTTTTGTGGAGTAGCTGTGCAATCATTCAGCCTGCAGTGCTATTTCAGCAGTTCTGAGGGGTCATTCTTTTTCTCTGCCTCCCTGCCTTTTCTATCACTACCTCACTCGATTGTTTTGTAGATTATATTGCAAAGTGCTCAGCAATGCAGGCTGCTATTCATTATTATCTTACTCTGCTCGATTGCTATGTGCTTTCATGGCCAGAGAGGCTTTGAAGAGAGTAGATTTGGGTTTGTTGCAGCGCTACAGCCATGTACTGTATGTGTAATTGCGCACACGTTTTTCTTTTACTGTGTAGTTTGTGTGTTAGAGGCAAGCAAGATGAAAGGTTTTAATGAATTAGTCAAAAGAGTGCAAAACATAAAAATGTATTAGGCATCTGGCAGCCTCCACATACTTAGTAAAGTGCTGCCAGGCAACCAGCTGTAGGTGAAACACCAGTAAGCATATTTACTGTGTGATTATCAGAAGCTGTTATTGCTATAATATTCAGTCAAAAAACTTTAATGTTCAGCTCAGGGATGTTACCTGTCGTTTTCCTTATCTGAAGGATTATAGAAATGAGGTGGAGTATTGCCGTGTCACAGAAACGCATCCAAAATAGTGACAGTAAAGATAACTGAGTTTTTAGTTGCCCCGAATAAATACATGCACTTTCACTACAATGAATTAAACATTTAAACTGGAAGCTGTCACTGTTTTTAGTGTTTGATCTCAGGGCATTATCTGGATGCAGGCAGAAGATAAAGGATCTTATAAAAACCCTGAAATTAAAGCTGTTGGCAGGAAGCATGAGCATTTAGATAATCACACAGGTTATAAACAAATCCATTCAAAATTAGCTTGTTTTTTTTCTTCTTTTCAGCACTGAAATAAAAGTGAGGTTAAAAAATGAATACACTGTGGCTGTGCACCTAAAGGTTTTCATTCTGTAGACTACTGAATGGAATCAGCTCAGCTACATTTTCTCTCTAGGAAGCATGTTACATCTCATCACTGAAAACAAATTTGTGTATTAAATGTTACTGTACATTGACTGGTGCTAACAACAACAAAAAAAGACGTCTAATAGTTTTTATATTTTAGACCACGGTTATAGACTTTAGGGTTGTGCCCAGATATTCAAATATTCATTCATTGGACTTATATACCACCTCATCCGACTTCTCTCACAGTAGTGATTATTATTATTATTATACTTCAAATTACCCTTGTTGCCACTTAGTGACTATGTCATGACAGACCCATACTCACCCACCCCCCAAAAACAGCAAACACGTGTATGAACAATTCTGCTTTATGACTGAGATCTTGCTTTACCTGCTGCAGCTCGCTCTCTGACTGCTCTTTTCACCCAGTGGTAGAAAGCAAGATGAAGGCTGCGCACTGGTTTGAAGAAAACCAGAATAAGAGACATTCTGTTGCTTTTATTGTCCTATTTGAATGATCTTTTTGCATATATAGCCATGATTCTGGCTTTATATAAAGAATATAGCTGGAATCATAATTCATCTATCTTCTTTAATAGATTATATTGTGATTTTCTTTTTTTATTTTGTTGAGATGACATTGGGATTATAAAAGCAGACATCTGTCCCTCCTTCGCACCAGCTGAACCTCAGTGAGAATACTCACTGTTACAACCAAACACCAACCCCCAAAATGCTATCGGTAATGATCCTACAGATCAGCCTGTGAATCTTCAGCTAATGTCTGAGCACTTGACCCTCATCGACTTATAAAACAATCCACTGGCCCTCCATTACTTTGTAGCTGACGTTTAGTTACTGGTGGAGACACCAGGTTCTGGTTGCTTTGGCAAGCCTCTAAAGTATTTCCTACATATCCATATCATATGCTAGTTTCTACAGTTGCTCCCATTAAAGTTGAGATTAGGTATCTGCCCACTTAACTTATGGTCTGCTGGTGTAGCGAGCAGACATCCCAGCTAAGATGCACTGTTCTGTGCTCTGGTCACAATAGCTGATACAGATAATGAAAATCTAAGTTGCCACAAAATGAAAGCTATTGATTTTCATTTTGCAGTCTGCATGTAACTCAAGCTTTGTCAGACTATTGACCAGTTATTTGTCAATAGTGTTGGGACTACAAGCTGACTATATGAAACCCAGGAAATTTTGGCTATCTAAAGTTTTGTCCATTGACTAGAGAGTCTACATACTTGTATGCAGCTATACTGACAGTTATGAGCAAAAAATACCCACTTACCTCTTACAGCAAATTTTGTTGTTCTCTCATTAAAAGGGCAATGCACCTCTATGTAAATACATTTGTGCCAGTGTGGTCACTGGACCACTGTGCTTGAACATGCCTCCTGCTTGACAGTTTTGGTTTAATTGCCTGAGGTGGCCAAAGATTTGAGGAGAGCACAGTACAATCCTGTCTAATGATTATCTCTGTGGCTGCCTGATCTATTTGGCTGCTGGACTCTGGCTTTGCTGGATCTCCTGTGTCATTCATGCTGTTTGAAAAGTGCTTTTATAACCAGCATGGCACATTCTTTGTTATCAAAGGAAAAATACTGGATGTATCATTTAGAGTAGAGTTTTTCTCTGCAGTGTAGAGAAACCTATGTGTATTTGTGTGTTTATCGCACATGCAGTGTTGGGGTCGGTACTGCCATGCACATAACTGAAGAACAACATAATGGCAACTGAAATATAATTACTGAATTTGGGACAGTAGTGCCCTACATTACTGTGTTAGTGAAAAATATAGTGTGATTACAATAACATGTTTTTCTGGACCATTCATCAGCAGTATTGCTGTCTAGGAACACATTTGCTGTGAATATTAGTTGAGTCTAATTGCTGTCTTGAGTGCTAACTAAAAAGCTTATTAGCCCTGTGATTTGTAGTTTAGCAGGAAGGACGGGAAGACGGATTTTTTTTACAGTAACAGGCTCCACACCTTCTGGACTCCCAGGGCCCTGCCAAAGCTCTATTTGACTCATTAACTCCTCCTACTAAAATACTGAAATACTGGTTGTGTTGCACTTAAGCAATTTGATAATAATTTACAAAGAAAATTATTATTTAGTAGATTGCTCTAGAGAGATTTGTTTCCTTAAACGTGTGCCATAAATGTAGTCAAGTTTTACATTCACTTTACAGACAGTATTTTATAGTTTCCAAACAAATTCTAGGAAAACTGCGTATAGTATAGTGTATATGAGTGTCACAGGGGTGAGTAATAACTGTTTAGGTAGCACTGCTAATCTTCATCTCACAATGCATACATTCATTTCTTTCCTTCACTGAATAATCTCTGAGCTTCCCCCTGTGTTTTTGAGGACAGGCACTATGAACAAATTAAGACCTAGTTTATTAAACAACTGAGCCTTTAAATTACAACAGACTGGCCTTGCATGCATGGGTGACTGTAAGACTCTGTCCACCTCCAGCAAGAAAACAAACAACACAGGGAGGGGCTCCACTTTGGTCTCCCTTATGTTATGTCTGTTCTCAAAAGTGGCCTGAACCAGTGCCAGTGTTTGAGTGTAAAGCTGATTCAATATGACTTTGTTGCGCTGAATAGTTTGTGTTATCTTTTTGTCTTTTGCTTTATTAAGAAGAGGATGATGAAGCCAAATGGTAATGTTACTTCAGAAGCCTGCCTATGTGCAAGGAAAAGTTTATGTGTGACTTGATTAGGTTTGAATACTGACAAATATCGCCCTTGTTTTTGTCTTTTTCCAAGCTGCTGATTGCTGTTGACGCTCTCAACATTTATTGTGTCTTGGCTTTTGTGTGCTGGAAGAGGATTGTGTTGCCTGATAGAAAATGTTTTATCTTGCAACAGCAGACTCAGAGGATGTTTTCATTGTTACAGGTTTTACTTTGTTGGAAGTATTGAATTGGTTTAGTAATGCTTTGACTTCCAGCAGGATAGACATAGTGATGTGTCTCTTGGCCACAACGTCACAAACCAGTGGATTGTACAGGATCTTGTAAAGACTTGTCTCTCTCTAAGTTAATTGATTTGGATCTCTATGGGCCCATCACTTTTCTTTTCTTTTTTAAACTGCAATATTTATGCTGACTGCTTGGATTTTTACAAAGCACATCAATAAAAATCTGTAAGATTTGTGAATTTCATCCTAATCCTAGTAGGCATGTGATGTGCATGGGTTGATTGTTTCTGTCTAACTATAAAAGGATCAGGGGGCTTGTGAGAATGTGTGGGCATCTCCCAGCTTTGTAACAATGTTCTCTAACACAACATTCATTATGCTCTCTATAAAATATTTGCTATGAACAAAATAAAGGTTTTACTTAAATTAGGTTCCACATTGGATCATTAGCTCATGTTTTTACAGGGGTTTAATTAGAGATGCACTGATCAACCAGCCAGGGATCGGAATCGTCCAATTTCCAGCATTCTCAGGCTGGACTGGTGGCTAACTGGTCAGCCTCCTATATGTCTGATTATGTACCAGTCTGTTGTCATTATTATGGACCAGTCATACATGCAAAAAAAAAAATGGAATGGTGGACAAATTCATAACCAGTCTGAAACTCAAAGTTTCGCATAGAATTACAGTTTTAGTCTGTCCTTGGTATAAGCCCTAAAAACACAGAGAAAAACAAATCTCTCTGTGTTTTGCTCATAAAATGTAGATGCACTCCAGTTCATGCGGTTCCAAATTGTTCCTTTTTAACTTTTTTTGGTGTTTTGAGTGATTAATTTAGATCAAACATCGCTATTTTTTCTTTTGCATAAGGCAAGAAATGTCAAAAACTCACACTTAATATCTTTTATTTTCTGCCTTCTTGGAACAAGGTCTCCAGTCTTCAGTCACAGGTCTTCAGCCTGTGATGTGTGTGACGTAGCAAGCTTCTCTCATCACTGTTAAGGAGAAAGAAAAAAAAAAACACAGGGAGAGTACATTGAATGTGGAGGCAGATTGTCCACAATGAGGCTGTGTATTTGACACATGTATGACTCAGATCATTTCAGTAACAGGAACCGTGTCAGCGCACATTTGGTTTGTTCCCTTGCAATTTTAAGGTCAGATGTTATTTCAGTAGCTATAAAATGTTTTGTATTGGTTAGTCAGTTGGCTGTTCGTTGTTATAACACAGGCATGTTACTCACCACAAAAAATTATAGATATACAATTTGCACTAAAACCAAGCTTATAAAAATGCAGGCATGCAGTATACAGTATGTCTGAACATTTTTTGATAATTATAGAAATGCACAATAAAAAATGTTATTGTTAAAAGCCTAATAACACAATAAAAGCGCTATAAAACCAGCAAAAGTCACAGGAATTAAATCACTATTTCATTTTAACCTTATTTGAATTGCTTGTATAGTCTACTTTGTGCTGAATAGAACCACCACTGAACAGCTTGGACTCAATAATGAATGTACTACTGAACAATGGACAGTCTGAATCAGTGCTGAACAGCAGAAGCTGTATAAACTGATGTGTTCACTTGCTGTTCTACATACTGAAGTAGCTTCAGAGTGCACTTAGTGTTTTTGCTTAGGTATGTACAGACTGACATGCAGCGCATACCTAAACAAAATGTAGTAATTTAATGCATTTTGTTTTTATTTTACACAGTATCCCAACTTTATTCTAAACAAACTTGGACAGCATCCAAGCATGTTAATCTAGACATTTGTATTTATTGAAATAAGTATACTGAAAAATGCACACCCTGCCATTTTACCTGCTATCCCATACGTATCCAACACATTTATGTCAAATGAAGTATGCAGGAATGCAGCATGTGCCAATCCAGATGCCTGCTGTAATGCAATCAATTGCCTTTTGACCTTTTCTGTTGTGAAATATTGTGAAAGTCTTATCAGCTGGGGTCATGCAGCTCTAGCTGAAGCCCTAAGCCTCCACACTGAAGATGAAAAGAAAAATGAACCTGAATAGAATAGTACTGGAATAATCTCTGTCTGGTAAGCTGTGACCAGTTCCCTAGAAAGTCTTTCCCATGTATGAAAGATAATCACTGGCTCGACTCTGTAAGTATATATATAGAGAGACCATTCATTTAATAAAACAGGCAAAGCAGCATCCTAAAATACAGACAGGATCATCCAGGAATGCCATTAAAATCACATCAAATTAAGCTACCACGTCATACTCTGTGAGCCTCCTAAGTATGAAAAAGATTGGAGTGACGCACTTCTTTTTTAATCCATTGTTTATGTGACAGTGTGTGTGTGTGTGTGTGTGTGTGTGTGTGTGTAATCTTTTACACCATAAAATGTTTCGCTGCAGGGCTGTTTGCATTGACAGCGAAAAGGAGTGGATCATCCGTGAAACACAGATATTATTTTTGGGATACGCGTGTAAATAAATGCTCGGTATTTTGTCTTCAATAGATGTATGATTGTTAGTCACTTAGTCTGCATGTTCTGCGCATTAAAAAACTAATGTGATGAAGTTTCTGAAACACCATTTGTAAGCAGACATTTATTACATGACCAAAATGATGACATAAGCCAATCCACTTTCATTTACACCTGTATGTGTGTCACTGTTTGTCTCTGATCAGCGCTAATACAGCAGGTGCCGTCCCCACTGACTGACATGTTAATCAGGTGGGATTTGGTCTCAAGTGAGCATAAATGTGATGGAAAATGGTTTGAATTGCATGCTAAGCCTTTACTGGCCTGTAATCCACTGCCCTTCACTTGGAAGAGTCATCCATGGGGTAAAGTGTGTGTGCATATATTTATGTGTGCATGTTTTCTGCAAACATGTGCCTTAGTGTGAGTCCCACATGCTCTCCAAAATCATAATCTGACAGACACATCCAGCACCATAAGACTTTCACAGTGATTTCATCTGCTTATTTGGACTCTCTCGAGTAGGCACATTAGTTAAGTTAATGCATTTGGAGGGATGGAGGCAGCATGAAAAGAGGGAAGAGAAGGAAGCAGTGATGATCAGACACACTCAAAGCATCCCTTGCTGTTTTCTGAGCGACATCTAATCAACGTGTCTGCCCCCCTTGAGCCACAGATGGCCTAGATGAACATGGTCTCGCCAACAAACCAATAGATCAGTATCTCAAGGGCAGTTTACCCCTACACCCATCACTGGGTAAATAGAGCACTGGCTATGGGGCAGTCATTTTTACGCTTTTTCATTTCACTCAGTTCTTATATCACCTCTTAACCCTCTCTAATGCTGTGTGTATAAAAATCCCTCTGACCCTTCCCCCCTCATTGCTTATTACCTCTATGCCAGGTGGTTGAGGTTACATTATCTTTATGATTAACAGATGGTGAATAATCTGCACAATGATAAAGAGGACTAAAATTTCCTTCAGCGGGTAAGGGAAAGGTGAAATGCTTCAAATATAGCCCAAATGGAGAATTGGGTTTTTGTCTGAAACAAATGAGCAGTGCTGTTTTCTACCTGACTGAATGATAATAAGAAACATTTAAAGCGAAGCTAAATCCTTAACTGCCTAAATAAAGCGGTAGCTGACAACAAGACATTGTTTGAACTTTGTTGGTTGATTTTAAGATCTGAAGCACGGCTGTGTGAAGCAATCAGAAATCAAAAATCAGTTGATGATTATAGCAGATTTGGCAGTGTTTGGCAGCTTACATTGAGGACCTGAAATAATTTGAAAAGTACAAAAGTACAGCTGCCAAAGATGTATCATCATGCAGGATACTGTGACAGATTCACAGGGGAATTGTTTTACAAGACATTAGATGCTAAAAACCAACATCAAAAAGCAAAGCAATGGAAACAAAGGAAGAGAAAGAATATGCAGCGCAGCAGGAGATTATGTATAGATTGCTTAAGCTGCCAAAAAAGCTCTGTTACTCCAGGGAATGAACTTGGGACATTGGAGGATGTCTTCTGATGTTAAGTAAGAGGACAGTGACAGTGGATCCTCTGGGTTCTGTAGATTGCAGTGTGGGTCCTGCATGGTTTGGGCTTGTTTCAGTGCATCCTGCTGATATTTGATCTGACAGGAATCTTAGGAGTTTGAAGACAATCCCACACCATGGTCTTGATGCCATGCTCTTTGTACCAGTCCTGATGCATTTTTGTCATATGGCAGGGAACAATGTCCAGAAGGAAGAGGCCACTGCCATCAGAGTGTGCTGTTCCCATATTAAAGTACACATGTACACATGTTAAAGTAACAGCCACATAAATGACTCAAGGTTTCCTGGCAGAATACTGAATTTTATTGAGATAATCAGTGCCATAAATGTTAGCTTTAAGCTATTTTAATGTTGTACCCAGTTAGAGTATACTGGGCTCACCTGTCACTTCATTAGGTCCACCTATTCAACTACTTGTTAATGCATTCTAATCAGCCAATCACATGATAGCAACTCAGTATATTTAGCCAAACAGTAATAGACAAGATGACTTGTTGGGAAAAACATATTGGGAAAAAATGTGATTTGAGTGACCTTAGAGCATTGTTAGATCATTGTTAGTACTGGTTTAAATATTCCAGAAACCACTGGTCTACTGGGGTTTTCTTGCACAACCATCTCCAAGGTTTAAAGAATGTTCTGAAAGAGAAAATATCCAGTGAGCGCAGTTTTCTAGTCAGAAATCAGAAGTGAATAAGAAGATAAGAGTGATAAGTGATAAGAAGGCAACTGTGACTTGAATGACAACTCATTACAACCAAGGTATGAGAGACGAGCAGAAGCAGATGGGCTACAGCAGCAGCAGAAGACCACACTGGGAGCACTCTAGTCAGCTAAGAGTGGGAAACTTAGGCTACAGTTTGCATGGGATCCAAACTGCACAGTAGAAGATTTCCTGCTCTGGTGAATTTAGATTTCTGCTGCGCCGTTTGGATGGGTAGGGTCAGAATTTCGCGCAAACATAACGAAAGCATGGATCAATCCCGCCTTGTAGCAGTCGTTCACGCTGCTAGCTGTGGTGTAAGGGCGTAGGGGGTAGCTTGTTGAATGAACAAAATGGGCCTCTTATTACCAGTTTAGCATCATTTAAATACCACAGCTTACCTGAGTGTTGTTGCTGGTCTCTATGATTACCAGATCTCAGTCCCAATAAAACATTTTTTGAATGTGGTGGAATGGGAGTTTTCATCATGAATGTGCAGCCAAAAAACCTGTAGCAGCATGTCTGACGCTGTCATGTGAATGTGGATCAAAATCTCTGAGAAATGTTCCCAGCACCTTGTTGAATCTATGCCATGATAAATCAAGGCAGCTCTGAAAGCCAAAGTGCCAGCAATGAAGTGTCTGGCGAGTGTATATAAACATGAATAAATGCCAGTAGAAATGCTGTCTGTTAAATTATTAATAATGTTAACCCCACAAATCAAATGCCATTCACCTTTGTTTCAGTGGAGTGTGGGCAGCAGTCTCTGTGACAGAAAACTCTGTGCATGCCTGTAGGTATAAAAATGAGAGGCATGCTGGCTTGTGAAAAATACATGTCATATCAATAGGAATTTGCAAGTATACAGATACGGAGCAGTGAGTTGGTGGATGAGAGAAATTGTTCACAGTTGTCTTTTCTTCGCTAAATAAACACTGAAGACATTTATTTTCACAAACCAAGATACAGATCTCTGCATTTTCTTTCAAAGTAAGAAAAGTGTGTGTCTGCATGCATGTATGTGTATTTGTGTATGTGGAGACTTCGATTTGCTGGTCACCCTGAAGCAGGGAGGCACGAGCCCACAGAGACTCAAGCACACACACATACATATATCTCATGAATAGTAATGGTGAGGTCATTTGGAATAAGTACTGTCCATGCAAAAAGCAGAGTGACTGTCCTCTGTAGAGGAGAAGGGTACTTTTTGTCTATGGATCATTAGCTCTTGTCATTTCCTTGTGTGTATATGTGCTCACCATCTGCTACACCCAATCGGAGCTGCTCATCAGTCGTGAACCACTTCAGGTTCACATCACTGTACAATGGCATCTCATTTCTGTCTCTCTCAATCCCTGAGTTGAGAACGGCGCTCGTTCCTACATTTTTTCCCTTCCTCTTTATGTTGTTCTCTTTTCGTCTTCCTCATTTCCTTTTTCTTGCAGTGATAGAGAGACACGATCAAGCTCACTCCTGCCTTTTAACTGGCTGTCCATTTGGTGCTGGAAGAGTGATTTTCATCTCTCTCTTGTCATTCAATAACCTCCACTGCTGTTATCATTTGTAGTCAAAAATAGGCCATAATGACTGCGCATTGGCATTCTCTTACTTGGGAATAATGAATTCAATGGATTCATGATTAATGTGGTGATAAAGGCATAATTAGTTGAAGAATTAACACGTGCTCCGTGTCTACACGCTGATTGTTTGTGAGACAGTCAGTTTTGGGCATGTGGAAATCTTTTCACTTCCATTTGGCTGTAGGTGGTGCCAAGAGTAGCTATTTTGCTGCTTTCACATCTGTCAGTGTTATTTTTCTCAGCCATTTTCCCCAAAATCAATTGTTCTGCAGTAATTAGAGTAAGGACACAAATGGTTTATGGTGTCCGTGGCCTATAATCTGTAATTTGATTGGTCACTATGAATAAATCTTATGGATAATAAGTGATAATGGAATAAAGCTTGTGATCCAGCTTAGGGATAGACCAATCATGCATAACATTGTGACCACTGACAGTTGAAGTGAGTAACACTGATTATTTAATCATCATGCCACCTGTTAGTGGATGGGATATATTAGGGAGCAAGTGAACATTTTGTCCTCAGTGTTGATGTGTTAGATGCAGGAAAAATGGGAAAGTGTAAGGAAATGAGTGAGTTTCAAGGGCCAAATTGTCAAACTTGGACAGAGCATCTCTAAAACTGCAGCTCTTGTGTTCCCAGTCTGTAGTGGTTAGTGTCTATCAAAAGTGGTCCAAGAACAGTGGTGAACCAGTGTCATGGGTAGCCAAGGCTCACTGATGCACATGGGGATCGAAAGCTGCCCCGTGTGGTTCCGATTCAATAGACGAGCTACCGTAGCTCCAAAAAATTTCATGCTGGTTATTATAGAAGCAGAGGTCTCTAAATGAACAGTGCCATTTGTTGTGTATGTGGCTACACAGCCACAGACCTGTCAGGGTACCCAACCTGAATCTAGTCCACTGCTGAAAGGGCCAACAATGGGAAAGTGAGCATCAGAAGTGGATCCCGGAGCTATGGAAGAAACTGGCTTAGTCTGATTAATCACATTTTAATTTGCATTTACATAACATGGGTACACGTATGTCAATACTTGGGCAACACCTGGCATTAGAATGCACTATGGGAGGAAAGCAAGCGAGCAGAAGCAGTGTGATGATTTGGACAATGTCCTGCTGGGAAATCTTGATTCCAGCCATCTATGTGGATGTTACTTTTATATGTACCACCTACCCAAGTATTGTTGCAGACCATGGACACCCTTTTAATGTAAATGGTATTCCCTCTTTCAGCAGGATAATGCATTCTGCCACAAAGCAAAAATGGTTCAAAAATGGTTTGAGAAGCACAATGAGTTTAAAGTGTTGACTTGGCTTCCAAATTCCCCAAATCTCAGTCCAATCGAACATCTATGGGATTTTCTGGACAAAGAAATCTGATCCATGGAGGCCACACCTCACAACTTACAGAACTTAAAGGATCGGAAGGTAATGTGTTGGTGCCAGATACCATAGCACACCTTCAGTGGTCTAGTGGAGTCCATGCCTTGATGGGTCAGGGCTGTTTTAGCAGCAAAAGGGGGGAGCCAACAGAGTATGAGGCAGGTGTATGTCTACTAAACACTGTGACTTATACTTTGATAAAATATGTGTTGGACACATATGAACTCATAAACACCAGAGGAGTGCATTACTGTGGGAGCACTTAGAAAAGTTTCTGAGGATGCCACACTTTATTCTTGACTTCTATTGTAAGTGTCACATGCTGTCACAGTAAGTTAATTAAAAAGAAAAGAACTCTCATCCACTTTTCCATTTCTGTTTGAGCATATGTCACTGGTGCTTGCTGTGTGGAATGACCAGGTCGATGGCAAGCATACATATTCTTATATTCATATAATCTTTTATAATGAATTTTCTAAATGAACTGGATCTTAAATGCCTGTTTAAAGTTTTAAAAAGTCTCTAAATCACTATACTGCAAGTCCAAATGTCCTATCTTTGTCTTTGCATTGCTTATAAAGTTTATTCTTGATTAAAATTCAAAGCCTGTTGTTTACAGTAAAAAATTGTCAAGCCTCTTGCAATCTTTGAGAGAGTCAGAGACAGTAATTGGTTCTTAGACACATTTTTCACTACATCTTTATGTTGTCACTGTGCCTACAACTGCTGCCCTAGATATGGAAATGGGCCGTGGCTAAAAAGAATCCACCCATGCCGCTGAATAGCCTTAGGTTGTTAGCTTGAATATCTTTGCTGATGAAGTCGATGTAGAAGCTCATTAAAAAGAAAACTGTACAGCAGGTGGATAAATCATTGGATCCCTTTTAATCTGGACTAGCAGCGGGGTGGAGGATGCTGTCATATCCTACTGAATATCCTGTATAAACATCTGGAGGGCCAAAAGGCTCATGCTAGACTTAATTATCTTAACTTTTTATTGGCTTTCAAAACTATCATCCCACACATACTCACTGATAAGATGCTGCCATATTTTCACTCAACACACATCCTGTGGGATGAAAGATGAAGACATTATGACTAATTAATCCCAACAAGCAGGGATGGACAGCTTTGCACCTCCACAGGTTTTCAAGTATTTGTCTTCACGCTTTTCTTTTCTTCTTTTACCCCAGCTTTAGCACACCAGTGCAAACATATATCAGTGTGACAATAGTTGATATTGTGCCTATGCTATGAAGCCTGGAGGGTTTAGGTTTTAGGGTTTGCTGTTATTCCAGAAAGAGACTGAGCTCAGTGGCAGCGAAGCAAGACTGAAACCTCCGTTCCTCACTTTCTTATCTCTTTCTGTGGTGTTTTTACAGCCTCTGTTTGCCCGTCGAGTCTGTTTAAAATTAGATGAAGCAACTGGATTTCTTACCGGGCGAAACCAAAAAGTTGATCAAAACAAACTGGACAGCTGTAATGACAGACTCCCAGTAGAAGGCCAGAAGTCAGTCTGAGTTTAGCTGCGGCTGCTATTGATTTCCAAGTGGCAGTCTTCGGTGATTTGAGCAAGAGCGATAAGCCAAGGCCAACTTTCAGAGTGGTTGTGCAGTATAGCGACATATCATACAGTACCTAAGGATAATACTGTTGTACCACACTCTGACATTCTCACTTGTCACCACTATATCCACTGATCCATCACACTATTCTAAGAGTGTATCCTGTATAACAGTAACTCATCATTGTGTCACACCAAACCACTGAAGTGTTAAACTGCTGGTTGCTGGCCAGGCTGGAGAGACTGCTCTGAAGGTGTATTACATTACAGCTGATTATTATTCTCATAGGCTATACTGCCAAACGTGTAACTTAAAGTAGTCAGTGAGATAACTTATATCACATTGTTATTCTGGTCACAGGCCTGTGTTCAGTTACAGTATATTAACAGCACACTGTATCATTTTTTTATTTAAAGAAGTTAATCTTAGTACAAAGAAATAAAACCTAGTACTTTCTTTGTAATAATTTTTATTCCTTTTGAGTGTTTTGTCTTTTTGGTTTTTGCTCTTTTATCTGTTAGAGAAGGACTTTGATTTTTATGTACTGTTGCAGTAAACACTGTATTGCAATTAAGCTAAAAAAAAAAGCTGTTTTTTTTTTTTAACCTGTGGCCATTCTAAAGCCCTGTCGACATCATACAGTTAGATCAGTTGGGACAAAGATTCACTGTTTCTGTAATTTTGCCTCCATCACACCACAGCGAATTTTAATCAAACAGTCAGGGTGTGATTTAAGTGCAGACTTTCAGCTTGTATTAAGTATGTTTAACAAAAGTATTGCTTTAAGTCGTTAGGAATTCAAATAATTTTTATGCATAGTTACCCATTTTCAGAGGCTCAAGAAGAATTGGACAACTGACTGAAATTGCATGTCCTTGCGAGTCCTGTTCCTTCAATATATCGTGACAAATTAAGCGGACAAAAGATCTAGAGTTAATTACACGTGCTGAACTAGCTTTTCACTGGAATTCTCAATGTGAGGTTAATATAGATGTTGATTTAAGTGAAGGAGGATATTATTAGGCTGAAAACCTCAAATAAACCTGTTGCATGTCACAACTCATTTCATAAAAACTTTAGGACTGGCCACATGTATAGTCTGGTTTCTTCTTAAAAAGGAGAATTGCACTGGCTTGGACAGAAACATCATGGAATGAATGAATGGAAATATAGAGGATTTACTACAAGCTACAAACCCCTGTTTATACTCAAGAAGAGGAAGGCCAGATTAGACTTCATCACATAGCTGGCACAGTTCTGGCAAAGAGTCTTTGGACGGGTGAAACCAAGATTAACTTGTACCATAATGAATGGAAGAGAAAAGTATAGCGAAGGACAAAAACACCTCATGATCTGAAGCATACCATATCATCTGTCAAACATGATGGAGTGTTATGGCATGGACATGTATGGCTGTCAGTGGAACCAGGACACTTGTGTATATTGATGATGTGAAAATGTACATGGCTATACTCTCTGTTCAGATTCAGCCAAATGCTGCAAAACTAACACATACATATTAACACATACTGCAAAAATATCCTAAGAGTTTTTCAAGTCCAAGAAATAAGACATTCTTCTGTCACTCAGTCAGTCAACCTGATCACAACCCAACAGAGCATGCTTTTCAGTAACTGAAGGCCTGGCAGAGCAATTCAAGGGAGGAAATGCAGTGTTTAGTGATTCTAGACTCCAGGCAGTCACTGACTGCAGAGTCAATTCCTGATTCTCTAAAAATGAGGGACTAACTAAAAAAAAAATTGCTTTATTTCTTAAATAGTTAATGCAATACTTTTGTTAATCCAACTGAATTAAAGCTGAAAGTTTGCACTTATATCTCACCTTGATTGGTTGATTTAAAATCCACTGTGGTGGTTTACGAACCACATCATATATTCTTCTCTTTCATATAGGCGCTTTGATTGAATATCTAAGATTTAAGATTAGTCTTCAGTTAGTTTCTGATAAGTTGGTACCACCCACAGTGTAAAGAAAACAAAGTCATTGTGGTATATTTTATGATGTTATGGCCTATAATTTAAGTTTGCATTTGTCAAAACTGAAGCATACCGTTAAAATATAAGTAAAAAAGATCTTTCTTACTATTTCAAGTAAATAGCAGATGCAATTCTGGTTATCTAGTAAATTTACTGAGAGGACATCTGTCATTTTACATGCTATCTGTAGTTTTTGTCTGAGCTTTAGTTTATCTCTGATTAAAATAACTGTCACTCACTTTAACTCTTTAACTTAAAGTGTTCAATTACCTGTCGCCAAAAGCCTAATATCTCCACTTTCCTTATCTGTAAACAATCTCATAAATAGTAGCCCCTGCGTGTGCCTTCTTATTCTTGCTCATCAAATCCTCCTGGGCTTTTTTCTAAGCTTCTTGATCCCCCTGCTTTTAAAAGGCTGTCAGTATGTTGATTTCTCTATAGAGGTTTAGCATGTGATTGATGAGCAGCAGTTGTCTTAGTCACTGACACTAAGACAGTGATGGAGAGGGCCCTTGATCCTCACCATTATCCTAAAATACATTAGGAAACAGATATATAACCAGCAGTGAATTGTCTCCGCAGCCATAAAAAGCATGCAAATTCTGTTTACTAACGAGTGCTGAATAATTGATATGGTGATAAGACTATTTTGCTAGTGGACTCATTCCAGGAGTTAAGGCTGTTGTGGAGGTAACAGCAGCGTGTTTTGTTATTAATAGTGCCGTAATTATGAGTGGCAACCTGATTGATTCACTTCACTTCCTGTGAGAGCATTTGACGAGGTGCGCACATCATCGAACATCATACACAATCGTGCAGTTGCGCTTTTTCACACGCACGTTTCGTCATTTTATTTTAAGCAGCCTCCCTTTCTCAGCGTTGAAAGTGTCAGCTACATAATTACCCTAGTTTAACAGTGTTAATAGGTTCCTCAGGGTCTTTTAAATGCTGATAGAAAAGGGGAAGATGTGCCAGCAAATGCAAGGAGGGAGGGGGGGGAGGATGCGTGTGCTACTGCATGTAGGTGTGTTATGTAGAAATACAGGTGGTACTTTTAGCACTACATTACAGTCATACATGCCAGAAAGTTTTTCCTCGTGAGCCTTTTCCTCCCTTAACCTTCACACATCAGACAGGAAACTGGCTACATGCCCAAAGGCACAACCAGGCCCCAAAAGCAGTCGCGTGTGCTGTGCTACGTGAAAGGCACAAGACGTGATGTTTAGCTGTTCATAGACAGCTTCGGTCATAGTGCAGGGAGGAATGTTAAGGGGCAACTTAATTGGCTCACAGAGTTCGAAGGTTGCAGTCGTTTGTCTTTTATGTCAGCAGAGCAGTTTAATTTTCTTTTGCTTTTTCCAAAAGGGCTAAAACACAGTGTCAAGTGCAAAATGTATAAGTGTTTGCACAGAAGTGTGTGCGTGTAATCGCACTGCATCAGCCACAGCATAACCACAGTAGCTACCCATGATCTTGGCTCTAAAAGATTGCATGCGACCCAGGTACCACACAGAGGTTGCTAATAGCTGATTTATGATGGTGAGTATGTCTATTTACTCATCTGTTTTGCAGTGCCTTCTCACTTCAGTTCATCAGCTCTGCCTGTGTTTATGGACTTGTTTGGAAAGAATCCAAGCATAGATTACAGTATGTGTGTAGTCTTTCTGTAGGTGCCTGAAGGTTAACAAAGCAACACTTCCCTATAAAAGTTTTGGCATGGATAATACTCGCATTACAGGGGTGCACGTAGCGTCATGCACCCTCCACCCGCACTCCTGCAGCGCGTCATCTCTCCTTTGACTTTTGGAGTGCAGGGGCAGTAGAGTATGGCCTCTGTCTGATTGCTCTGATTTTGTCGCTCACAGCAAGGATGCCACATTATGAACACAGGCGCTTCCACTTGCTCACATACAATAGACACATAGTCCTGATTAGAATTTCTGCCTTATTTATGCAGTATATGCACAGGGCAGCATATGAACACAGGAAACTGTGCAAATGTTAGTGTATTTGGATGGATTTTTTTTTTTTGTCACTGCAATTCTAAGATAAAATGGAAAAAATATCTACAGTCTGAAAAACTCATGGCTGATATTGCCACCGCTAAGAACTTGTTTACAAAAATGATTTGGACAATGGACATAATGATGTTATAATAGATTACTGCATGCAAAGGTATTAAAGTTACATGATCAAAGAGCTGTTACAGAGGCAAGTGTAAGCCATAAGAGGCAAACTGCTGTGAGTGAGTATTGACAGGGATGTAAATATGGGATCAGAGCCATTTGTGATTATTTTTGATAGAGAGATACATGGTAATATACAGTGATGTGTTTCATTGGAATAGACACAACTTTCTTTTTTTTTTTTTTTTTGAAGGCTAATGTTCTTTGTTTCCAGTTTGTTTCACTTTCTTAAGTTTCACTATCGCTGAGCCAGTACTTGGCGAATGCTTTCAGACAAGTGTTGGCAGACTCTGATAGTTTGACACTTGCCCAGCACCAAACAGTACGCAGATAGAGGTGGTTAGCGGGTGAACACAGTGGGGCTGCTAGATTTGACCTTGCATTTAAGAGGTGTCTACTATAAAGAAATATTTGCTCCAACAAATCTATAATAATATAACCTATCTTAATTGCTTTGTCTGTTTCTCTTGTTTGTTTGCAGGATTACTTAAAAAATGATGGATGACAGTGAAAGAAAATGAAAAAATTTAGACTTGGACCAAGTCACAGGCAGATTATGCTCATTGTCCTTGCACTTTGGTGTTGTTTTCACATCATCCAGCTCCCATCCATCTCTGTAACCTGGTACACTGCCAAGCTAGAGGCATGTGCATGAGAGGTTTGGTTCCTACATGCTTTTGAGTTTTATACTCATGCGGGGGGCATAAAAGTCCTCAGAATGTACAGAGGGATATTATTGCACCAGAAGAAAACTTTGTAGAAAACTGTAAAAAAACAAGAAAAAAAACAAAAAAAAACAAAAAAAAACCCAACCACAATTGCTTTGTTTCCTGTTGTGACTTCTTTTATTCCTTTATTCCAGGACATCTATTGTTTAGGAGTAGCAAGTCAACTATAAATGTATCATTTCCAGGACAATGTAGATGTCATAGTTCATTTTTTAATCATACATTCGCCAACGTATATTAAATGTAAATAACAAATAATAAAATAAATAATCCTGGTGTTGTGAAAAAAGAACTGACTTAACAAATTTCAGCCTTAGCGAAGGTGAGTTTTCCAAAATTTTCCTAAACATTTTTCAGAATTTGTGACAGTTCTGGCTACTGAAAAATAAAGTTGGGGTACTATGGGGGCCGAACCATCTGCTACCAGACTCCTTGCCCTTCTGTGCTGTATGTATTGGCTTTAATAATCTCTTTCCTTGTGTGTCCCCTTGAGTAACATGGCAACATAAATAACAAGTGATCTTAGTTCTAGGTATGTAATCCTAACTCTTATCAGAGTTGGGACTGGGAGTGCCACAGTGACGGATGGATGCAGGGGCAGCTTATTGGCAAGGACAACTTGCACGCCAGCATCAACACCATAGCTGATCCCTGGATAATACAGTTGGATAGTCTTGAATACCACCACACCCACACACACACACACACACACACACACACACACACACACACAGATAGACATGTGCAGCTGAATCAGTCTCACTTACCCCATGCTGAAACAGCACGTCAAGTGATCTTTATCCCCCTTTATCTGGACACCTTTGCAGTTCTTCTAGCTTCAGAAACCCCTTCCTGTTGCACGGATGTGTCTGTATGTATCCATTCATACGTACGTACGTGGAAAAGTGGAAATGTTTAGTTTTATGCGGTGCACCTCATCTGAAATAACAGAATCTCTATGTTAAGGCTGGCAGTTTCTTCCTCTCCTGTAGATATTGAGCACTGATGCAAAATATATTCAGTCAAAGCAGCTTCGACGTGGCACGACCCAGTAGCCAAATGCTTAGGGTGGATTCTCCATGGGCACAAATACCTCTTTCCTATATAACTGTTAAAAGCATAAAATAATCAAAAAATTTAAAACGAACTTTTTTAGATGTCTGTTGTTTGTTTCACAAATTACAGCATCACTAAAGTACATTTGTTTATATCAGAGAAAGCAATTTGTAAGTGTTTCGCCCTGCATGAGAGGAAGCCCAACTCACCTCTCTGCTTCTAATGAATTTCCTCCTACAGAACTAATGACATTAACAACAGGTAGGGATGAGGCTAATGCAATCAAATCCTCACAGTGATTACAACTATCCTCAGCCAGGCCCAGATCACACCAATGAGAAGAAGTGGCTCATTAGGAATGCTTGTAAGCAATACAGCACAGGCTTTAGAGATGCTTCCTCCCTAAAAGGTGTCATCAAAAAGAGGCAGTGATAAAAACTGGAGAGGAACATGAGACAGTTTTAATCCAGCAGTTCAAAATCTAGTGCTTCTTGTTGTTTGCTTATTTTGTTTATTACTGTCTCATTTTGAAAGCGTTTCTACAGTGAAAAAGTGGCTGTGGAGGGATGAGACTCAGGTTACAACTGCGTCTGTACACTGCTCGCTGGGGAAACAGGTTGGCAGGTTTGATGCATGATGTTTGTATATGCTGTAGGTGTGGCCACTAAAGGTAACATATAGAGATTCTCATGACAATAGATAATAAAGAAAAAGGAAAATTATAGAAAACATTGTGCCAAAATCACCTGTCTTTTCAGTTACATATTATATAACATGGTTTGGATTATTAACCTTAATTTTTTATGAGTAAATTTAGGTAAATTTCTAGAGAAATAATTCTAAATTGTAATAATTGAGCACACACCTTAATGGTTAACAGTAGCAATGCTACATTCATATGAAATCTGTTTCATAGGAATGAAATATTTGGATTTAAACTCGGGTATATACGCATCCCCTTTGTTTTATCATAACATGTTCCAAGACTCAACCAGCAAATAATTCAAATAATATATTTTTCAAATATATTTTTTACAGCTTTATAAAAATGCCACAGCAATAGCGTTTAAACTTGATGACAGATGAAAGCTCCAGAGGACTGAGTTGTGTGGAGCTGCAGCAAAAGATGAACATGACATCTTTAATATGTTGCCAACAGGAGCCTGTAGCAGCCTTCCTCTTTCTCTGCCAGCTAAGTCTGAATCTGTTTAGGTCGTTCTTGTCTAAAAACTGTGTGGTCAAAATACCATGGATTCCTTAATTATACATAGCACAATGAGAGAATGTCTGCTCCACAAAGTTTCTTTCCCTTTTAAAGAGAAGCAGATCAGAGGCTATCCCTAGCCACAATTGCCTTCTGATTCACTGTTGTGTATGCTTTTTTTTTTTTTTTTAAAGAACTTAGAATCATCTACCCACTTTAAAAATATATTAGTGGAATAACAAGTTTACACAGATGGAGGACTGCGTGTTTGTGTATTTGTTTTTGTGGATGCAGGAATGTGCAGGCAGAAAAGGAAGTTTCTAAAAAGGCTGTACTTAATTTCAGCTGCATGCAGTACAGTGATGAACTGCACCTGTGCCCAACTTCCACCCTTCTTCCTTCTGTCTTCTGTCCTAAAGGCAGTCTGTTTCCTCCCATCCATCAGTCACGCTATCGGGGCTAGAACTGCCTCCCTGCTTGCCTCTCTATGTGAAAAACTCTCTGTAAACTCTCTGGGGAAATGCATGTTTTTGCTTTGGAAATGTAGGAGTTTGGCATTTAACTAGTGGAACATATTAACTGATAATTGCATCAGTGTCTTGAGAAAGCCATACAGGGCACATCATTCTTACTTGCAGGATTAGAGTCTCTTATCTGAAAGCAAAAATCCATAAACTCTCTCTGCAAAATCTGTGGCCTGTCAGATGTGGATAAATCCATTTCCCCAGACATCTGTCAGAGCACACAGCATTATCTGCATCTTGCTGGTTGTGAATTGCTGGTAAAGCAGATGGTTGTACATTTTTGTAATTATTAGTTAGAATGAGTGAAAAAGGACAGTCAAAATTTTCCCTTTTAGAGCATGGACCGCTTTTTCTGGCATGATTTGCAGTGAAAGTGAGTGAAGGGGAAGCCAGCACCAGTCAGTACTAATAAATCTGAGTGGTTCTCTCAGTCATGCATGTTCAAGCCAGCGGTGGCAAATGTCCTTGATTTTATTTTTAAATCTGGTCATCAGAATACCTCTACAGATACGCCAGACACCACAGGCATGGCTCACAAAACCTCCAGCGTTTTGTGTCACACCTCAGCCAACAGATGCCCTGTGGGATGAAGATGACCAGCCATTAAGAAATTATATTAGATTTATTCCTGGCTGGAAATGACTTCAACAGCGCATCTTCCAAATATTGCTGTTGCTTTCACCATGGCTCATAACTGTCAGGGGATTGTGTTGTTTGCTGAAGCACACAGAAACTGACAAGAGGTTGGTGGCATGAGCCAAAGCAGATTATAAAATAATCACCCCTTAGACAGGCCTGGGAACAAAGTGACATCTTAAATCTGGACTCCAGGAGAGTTAAGTTTGTGTCTCCTTATCTGCATTTCTGTGGGTT
This sequence comes from Tylochromis polylepis, assembly GCA_015107715.1. Taxonomy (NCBI): domain Eukaryota; kingdom Metazoa; phylum Chordata; class Actinopteri; order Cichliformes; family Cichlidae; genus Tylochromis; species Tylochromis polylepis. The sequence goes on from VVHJ01032426.1 coordinate 30,892, forward strand.
TGTGCATCTGGTTGATTGAGTAGTGTATGTATGTGTGCGCTTATGTTGTAACTGTGGCTGAGTCTGGGTTTGTGCATGTCTAAGTATATCTAGTGTTGTATGGAAACTTTCCCAGTGTCTGTGTTTACTCCTGCTGGGCAGTTCCCCAGCTGAGTTTGTGGTCAAGTGTGAATAAGGCGAATATGAGCCTGTTTTCCTGCATCGGCTAACTTTGGAACACTTGAGATGGACGGATGTTTGAACAGTAGTGTAAAAACTGGACTGGTCTGTTTTTTTGTGGTTGAGAAATGAATGGGCCACACTAGATGGAGTCAGCGTATTCAGTGTGGTGGTTTTGTGCCTTTTGAAAACTGTAAAAGCTGGTGTTTGGCATCAGTTTCACCTGCTATGCTTGACTGGGTGCGTGACAGTAACTCTGGAAGGGAACTGTGTTATTGAATAATAAGAGTTGAAAAGCACAAGGTACAGAACTTGTTCTTGCAAGGCAATAAATACAAGGCAAAACCCAGTAGAAAAAAAGCGTGTGAACAATCGTACAATGTAAAAATCTTTATTTGTCAGGGTTGTAACAGATGAGTATGTGATCATGCACAGTTTTATAGCTGCACAAATCAAAAATACAAAGTTGCATCCTTTATTGAACTTTAATAGTTTTTGAAACAGCAATGTGCATACAACTACAAACTGGTGAGCAGATGTTTCTTCTCATCCTTTGATAGACGTGGAACTAAATAACTACTACATGCTCATCTTTACGGCTGCATTCATTCCATCTTTTCTACATTCCTCTCTCGAGCACTGTTTTGAAGTACTAACATATCTGAGTGAAATCTCAGTGAAAGGATTAAATTCCACTTGAGCTCTGTTAGGAAAAGCTGTAGATTACCCTCGCCATTGTATATTTTTCTTTTTTGTTCTAAGTGCACACAATTCATGTTTATTTCCACTGTGACTTAATCCATCTGGCTTTTTCTGTGCGCACAATTTAACAAAAAAAAAGGGGGGGGGGGGACAATTCATATAGGATGTCACGCTTATACAGGCTTTTTAACATGTTGCTATGAAATTCCCCCAATCCATGTAAAGAAAAAAAAAGACTTTCTTTCATCCTGAAACAATGCGAAAGTCATCCATCAATGTACATTCAAAAACATAAATATTAATTTGGTTCATGTTCATATAAGCTTGAACACAGTCTGATTCAACAAACAAGAATGAGGATGTGCATTTCACATAACTTGAAACCATCCGGCACGTATTAATAGCTGCTTCCTGGGGGATGCGTCTCTGAGATGCAGAAAGAAAAAATTTAAGATGAAGACTGACTGACTGTTTGAAAGATAAAACCATGTAAAGTAAAAGAGAATAAGAGATTTTAAAAAAGGAAACTCCAGTTGTTGTGGGTTGTTATAAAGTTTGCATATTAATGTCTGAAATTTCTGTTAAGCATATGTTTATGCTACAAAAAAGAAAACTCCCAAATAGAGGTACTTCTGTGGTTACCAAGGAGAACATGGAAATGTTGTGAAGCAGATGAGGTAACACAACGAAAAGGAAATCCTAATTTGGCCAGATGTGTATTCAGATATTTGCTTAAGTCTCATAAAACAAGACTGAAATGACTAGTGTTATGCAGATCTTTATTTTGAATGACACCACCAATAAATAACTTGAAATAACTTGAAAGCTCCTTAGACCGGACACAGACTTGTGTCATTTGTAACACATGAATGCAAATTTGAAATATTTACAACAGAAACTTTAGGTTTTCTCACTTTGCTTTTCTCTATCCCACCAGCCGCTTGCAGGAAATTGTTTTTTGTTTTTTTGTTTTTTGTCCATACTGTTGACAAGTGCTTGAGCACAGGGGATCACCGGATCGTTGGAGTACGGTGTTTACATTGCAATAGAAATGGTCTGGAGCTGAACACTGCTTTGAAAAACTTTTAAAAGCAAGCAAATGTACAAGTGGTTTAATTTACAAGATGGTTCAAATGACAAGAAGTAAACATGATAACTGGTCTTCATGAAGTTCTACTCGGTGGAGATACATCACAAGAAAGCTTGTAAACTATTACCACACTCATATCTCACAAAGGCTACAATAGACATGATAGTCTTAGCTTGTTATTTTTGAATATCTTATAATATGAATATCTTTAATACTGTTAACCTCATGTAACCGCATTTAAACTTTGCATGGTTTTATTAAGAAATCAGCCTTTTGTCCTGTCCCATTTCTTTTTTTGAGGTGTAACTGATCCCCTCACTGATGGGATCAGCGTGATGCTGTATAAATAATTATACATATAATATAATACATTTCCCCTGTGAAACTTTTTTTTTCTTCTTTGCAAACAAACATATATGC
>VVHJ01032426.1:36364-50045 GCA_015107715.1 Tylochromis polylepis
AAAACATCTGATGGAGCCTCTTGAGTACTCCCAGATTGGCAATGTGAATAGCAGCTTTCATGGAGGCTGCTTGCTCTAATGTGTTTTTGAGTACCGTGTGTGTGTGTGTTTGCTCACATTTGTGTGTCCTTGTGTGAGCTTTTTTTCTTAATGCTTGTAGGTACGTATGCATCATAGGTTCAGTTTTACTCTCTGTGTATGTGTGTTTCTGTGCGTGCATCTGAGCAGTTTGGTTGTTTACATAAATAACTTGAGGCGGAGGCAAAAAGCCAGCAGCAGAAGTGCACAGCTGGGTGTGTTTCAGGGACATTTTACAGTGGTGATGGCTCAATCCTTCACAGAGCTGCTGTAGAGCTACCTTTTCATTTATTTATGGAGAGTGGATGCATATGAAACAAATAGTTCTTCTTTTCAACTGCTTTCTTTGGAGAATCTTGATTGTCTCTTTCAATATTTTTGGCCTGCTTATCTCAGCTCCTCCATCTCATCCCTTCAGCGGACACATTTTCAGAAGTCTCTGTATCCATTTGTATATAGATCTGGTAAATGAAGTATTTAATATCCCATATACTTGTATATTTCATGCAGTTGCTGATGTTGAAGAAATTCTGTAAGTTTTATAGTTTATAGGTTTTTTCCCCCCCTATATGCAGCTGTTGTTCTATGCACCTGTTTGTTCCATGCACAGTTACTTGAAGATCCTGCACGGAGGCAGCATGGTTTCCGCTGCAGCATTTTGGCTTGCAGGGGGGGAACAGATAGTGAACTGCCATGGAGTCACCATAAGTGAAATAGCTTGACATAGGAGCCTTGCTGTTCCTCTGAGAGTCACACTGCAGCACTCTGTCTCCCCCAAGTGGTACTTCGTTGCACCCCGGACCTCCACCATATGAACAACAGCTGACAGTGTGTGCTTGCACTTGTGCCCAACCTTTCTTTTCGCACTTTCCTAATGTCTTCATAAATGTCCAGATAAACTTCCAGATGAACAGAATCAACTTTTTGGGTCTTCATAAATGTTTTTTGTTTTTGTTTTTATACAGAGCAGGTGTCACTGTTCAGAGGGTGCTGACAGTCAATGAGTTGCATGTGGGATCAGATTCCACACACTCCTCGACACTTTAGGATCAAGGGTATTTTTGCAGTTGTCCGCTACAGCTATCAGGTTTTAAGAGGGTTTTCCTTGCTGGATGGGCCAGGCCAGACCAGATTGTGATAAATTATTCCAGTATGCACATGAGGCAAGTCTTAGGGGCTCACTCTCTTAATGTTCTTAATGTTCTCTCATAATGTTTTACACATCTTCTCTAGCCTTGCTCAGAAAGAAAAGGAGCATGCAATGTGTTCTTGGGCTTTGTGTGTATGTAATTGCTAGCCTCTAAGGGAACTTGTACTTTCTTCCAGTTTGTATTTAACATCTTCTCCATCTTAACCTTTTCTTCTATCACAGGTATGAAACGTCCGTTCAGCCCATCATTACTGCCAAAAATCGAGCTGGACAAAAGGACAGGCAGCGCTGAGCCGGGAGTGCAAATGGACAGCGAGCTTTCCTGCAGCACACAGGATGAGGGTGTACGACCAGATGAGCAATCACCAGGGGGCGCCTTGCATTCTACGCTCTGCAGACCAAAAAGGGAGAGGAAACAACGAAGCTATACACTGTGTGATGTCTGCAACATACAACTGAATTCAGCTGCACAGGCCCAGATTCACTACAATGGCAAATCCCACCAAAAGAGACTCAAGCAAATCAGCAATGGCAAGATGCCAAACAACACTGGTAGGTCTTAAGTGCCGCTTGCCTGACCATTTGTTTAAAGTTGCAAAATAAGATATAAATGCAGAAAAGTGGATAAAGTCTTTAACTGGATATTTATAACAGTGTCTAGCACAAGGGTCATGCAGCTTAACAGAATCCCACACACTGTTCACAGTACACTGTCACCAGTTCCTCGTGCCAATCCCCTGTATTTGTGTTGAATAGAAGTTAAACAAATTGGATTCTATTTGGTGAAATGTGTTCAGACACAGCCTTGGGCTGAAGACACAAGCACACGTGCGGACACACTAGAATACTAGTAGAGCAGAGCTGAGTGAAGTTAGGAAGTAAGAAGCTAATTAAGTGCTGGTTGTGTTTGATGGTTGTGTTCCTGGAAGTGAGGCGGCTGGAGTGAAGTTGGACATTTTTTCATTCTAGTCACAGCCTCGTTTAGAGCTCTGCTGCAGGGAAATCAGTCTCTCAGTTAAATTTGACTTGTTCACTCTCTCATTCGCTTCTTTGCTCTGTCTTCAGCCTTGGCAAAAGATGTATATGTGCTATACTCTCACGTGACCAAAACATGTATGCAGACTCATTTATCTCTATTAAAAGAAAATACACACGGCACTGTGCAAAAGTCTAGTGTCACCTTCATTTCTTTATAATTTGTCAGGAAAATAGGAAATAGGTTTATTTATTTATTTAAAAAAAACATGGAAATAATAATGGAAATGCAGTATTAATGGGGGAAAAAGAGCTGGTACAAGGCTTACAGAGTTGAAAATCAATATTTGGTATGAGTACCTTTATTCTTCAATACAAGCTGAACTCTCTTGGGAAAGGTTTCTTTTAATTTCTTTAAGTAGTCTCCAGGAATAGTTCTCCAGGCTTCATGGGATGAAACTCTGATGGCACTTTTCTTAGATTCATATTTACTTTTGACAAGATCCCCACCATCACTCACCAAAATGAAGCCCTGCACCATGACAGAGCCTCTACTGTGCAAATGGCTGTAGATGCGCTTGTGTAATTTGGCATACCTCAGTCTTTTCTCCCCGTGTCCTCGCCTTAAGAATGACTTCTTGACAGTCACACTTGCACTGAGACTGCTTCTGATGAGACATCAGCAAACAGTAGATGAATCAACTAAAGTGCCAAGTGCATCTCTCGGATCCTGTGTCAGCTGATTTTTTACTTACCTTTTTCTTAAGCAAAGGACTTTCAGATACTGTTCATCAGCTATAGATAGTTTTTTAGCCCTGCCCCTTCTTTTTAACCATTCACTTGTCCAGTTTACTCAAATTCTTTAAGGATACACTGCTCACCATGCCAAGATATGGAAAGTTAACTAATAGCCTACAGATCTAATTCAAAATTGTGACTTTGCTAAGTTGGCTATTATGTCCCATGAATCCCATGGATTAGGTGCCCTTTTTATGCTAGAATAATAGGTCTTAGTGGCAAAACCAGTAGAGTTAAAAGTACTGAAAAAGCAGCCAATGTCCAAAGAAAAATTTTGAAAGAGCACTTGGAAGTAAAATGTAAAGAAATGAAGGGCGACTCAAAACTTTTTCTCAGTACTTTGAGTTTAACAAAGTTTGGAAACCCAGTTCAAACACAGATTCGCACATCCTTTAGGCAGTTTACATGTAGCAACATGTTGACCATGAGACAGAAGTCACATTTGTATTCATGTTCCAAACAGGGAGGATGTTGTAATTATGCTTGCGCAAAGCTGGTTTCTGTGCTGGAAGTCTGTCACTGTCCTCAAACAGGTGCAATAGATGATGTGTTTAGATGTGTTTGTATTTGAGCATGTGTGATTTTGTCACACAAATCAGCATTTGCAAAATTAAGATATGATTATGGTTACATTTTTCTGAGGAGGAAGAGTAACCTTATCCGATGAGCGCTCTTTAACAGGTTAAATGTCAAGCCCTGAAATGACTCAAGGGGTGTTCAACTGTTTAATCTCCAAGACAGCTGAGGGGCTGTATGCTAATTGCAGATATTCTCAGATGAGACACTGCTCCACCAATAGACCAAAGTGTCATAGCATCTATTTTTAAATATCTCCCTTCATTGCAGCTAAATCATTCTTATAAATGTTTTGCAAAAAAAGAAAGAAAGAAAAAGGGATGCCATTAGGCTTTTTTTTCCTGCTTAAGTACCCCTTAGCTGATGTTTGAAAGAGCTATTTGTAAAACCCGTTAGTGCTACACTGGAACCCTTGCAAAATAAAATGTGCCTAAGTTGAAATAATAAAAAGTAATCATCAACATCCTGATATCTGATGTGGAATCATAGCAAAAAAAAATCCAAAATGACTGTGGTTTTCCCCAAATTAATCATCCTTTATCTTTTAGACAACAGTCTGTATATTTTCAGTATTTAATGATAAAGTAGCTCCTTAAAATAACATTTGAAGTCATTGTGTTCTTTTTTTAAGGTAGTCGAGATGGACAGGAAATGGGGAAAGAGTGTAGGGGAATAACATGCAGCAAAGGCCCAGCCAGCTGAGTGCTTGGTTCAGCTCTCAGCTATTACCTCCGATTATTACTGTTCTTTGTTTTTTAATCGGTTTAAGAAATTGGAAAGTACACAGTTAATATGCAAGATGACTTTAGTCATTACACATATTTTCTTTTTTAACTACTGCATAAAGTAAAATCTTTCAAACCCAGAAAATAATTTACTGTTCTTTTCTTTGTTAATTTTTTTTGACACACTCTATTTCAAAGCCTTATGCTGGCTAACCAGTAGCCCTGAGTCTTCAGAGTTTCATGTAGAAGTCCTTGTAAAAGATAAATGACCCATATGCTTCCAGAGATATTGAACTGCAGTTCAAGTAACCACACCATAATTCAGCGATCACATAATATCCTTCAGGGATTTATCAAAACATGTTTTAAAATTATATCCAGTTTAATATAAAATACTTCTCCATGAACACATCATATGAATCAGATTTTTTTAAACTGAGTCAGTTCCAAGTTACTGCAAAATATGCCTGAAGATTGAAGCTAATTTGTAGTGATGTGTTGTTTTTGAAGTTCTAAAATATATTTACACAAAGCAGTGTTTTGTTAAAATGATTTACGCTGACATTTTCAAACACCTAATTGCCCTAAAAGGCTAAATAGCTTGCAAGAAATATAACAAAAAGTTGGAATAGGTGCAAAATCATAATTTAATTTTTGTTTATAAAAGTTTGCCATCTCAGAACTAATTGTTTTAAATAGCAGCATGACTGGGTAAAAAGTGGTCTTATTATCAGCACACATTTTCCAGGGCAGAATCAGTGATGGTATGGAGGGGTGTCTGGGGGCAACATATGCTGCCATCCAGACTACGTCTTTTCCGCATGCATAAGAACAGCACGGCTCTGTCTAGGCTCTAAACCAGCATACCTGGAGTCTGGACTTGTCACATATCAAAATTATTTGACAAATTTTGAAATAATCAACCAAGAATGATAGAACAGAGCAGATTTGTACTGATAACAGCAGTTCATCAAAGTAAAAATGTGAGGAATAAAATAAACATTTTTGACAGTATATTTACAGATAAGTGTGTTTCTTTAGTTTGGATCTATTTTATTATAAGGGGATAAATTCTCTCTTCGCATTGAAGAACAGCCTGCAAGTCACATGTCAAGTGTCAGCTTAGGTCTTTGCTGTGTGCTCAAGTGCAACTTTTACCATAAGACATGCTGTAATGCAAAGTGTTTGATCATTTGGCCTTTGATGCCACTTGCTTTTTAAGGTTAGAGACAGCTGTCCAGCAAGCATCGAGCTCACGAGATAAATTCTACAGTAGTATGTACCCAACGCTTTATCATGCACCCCTTTATCATGGCTGTAGCTCAGGTGGTAGAGCAGGTCACTACTAACCGGAAGGTTGGTGGTTCGACCCCAGTCTGCTCTAGTCTGCATGCCAAATATATCCTTGGGCAAGATACTAACCCCATGTTGCTCTCCGATGCGTCCATCGGCGTATGAATGTTAGCACTTAGAAACAGCTGAGAAAACGTGAATGTGCAAGTTGTGTAAAGCGCTTAAGTGCTCAGATTGAGTAGAAAAGCGCTATATAAGAACCATTTACCATACACACAAGCTACATGTTGTTTACTTTAAATTCCCTATTTTGGTACACTGGTGCATGTGATTCATACTATATATATATAGTTTGTGGCTTTGTGGCTGTGTATTTATGTGTTGTTGTATGTATTAGTCAAACAGCACGCTGAATTGTTGTGGTGTGCAGATTCTCTCTGACATGCAGTCACAATCACGCAGCCTTATCTCTGCTCACCTTCTGCTGACTCCCCGAGGCAGCCAGCTCTGCTGCGTCCTCAGCTCCAGCACAGCTATGCTGCGTTTCTGTCTGTCTGTGTATATATGTGCACATCCTCCTCATCTGGCTCAGATATTTTTAGATTTCTTAAATGCTACACAGTCTGTAACTCAGAGTGTGGAAATATATTAAAAAAAAAGAGGCTTTGACGTTTCTGATTCTGTCAGTCTGCATATGTACAGTATCAGTATCTGGTTTGGTATAGATGTTTATAGGTTTATTGCATAGATAAAGAATATAATATTTAAATAAGAATGTATGTGTGCGTGTGTCTTTGTCTGTGTGTTACTCGCAGTGAATCTTCTCCATGTCGGCGTGTGTTTCTCTCCCTCCATGCTTCACTGAGCTGACATGAGTCCAGGCTCTCTTTTTTCTCCTTCCCGTCTCCCCTCCTACCCCTTTCTTCTTCCTCTCCCTTTCTCTGGCATGGATACTGGACATGTGGGGCAGCTAGTCATACTGAAAGATGAATGTGCCAGTGATTAAGAGAGTTCTCTCTGTTATCATGGGCAATAATATGTAGAGAAGCTTGCTGACAGGGCTGAATGAAGAGAAATAGTCCAGATGTTTGGGTGACAATGGGAGTTCAGGTGCAAATTTATGCGGTTTAGTGTTCATTTTTATGGTAATGTTCCATAATAATATTAAAAATTCATAGCGAATACTCGTGTGTTTGTTTTGAGATTGAAGAATTACTTTCCTGAAGATGAAATAAAGTAAACAGCTCAACAAGAAGTGAACTTTTTAAACTCAATATTTTTTAAGATGTCATGGCTCTTTTATGACTCCTAATGCTGCCTATATTTCATTCTGTCTATAAAGAAAAACAGCTACAATGCTTGCAATATTTCAATGCAACGGAAAGTTTTTTAGTCAAAAGCACTCTTGGTGGATACATATTTTATACATATTGATGTATGTATGGAAAATATTACTACTACTACTACTACTACTACTACTACTACTAAGGCTGCATTTCCAAGTCAAGCTGGGCAAAACTTTGTTTCATAATTTCAAGAAAATTTAGCCAGATTGTCATGTAAACCAAATCTTTTTTGAAAGTAAAACTACAAGAGAAAAGTCCAGCTAACAAGTGCAACACATATTCTTTACAACTAATCAAGTTAAATACTTAAAGTGCAGATGTTTTTTTGTTTTGTTTTTTCTTTTGGGAGCATCTTGTATGAGATTTCTCCCTCAGCTTGATCTATATCGTACACTTGCTATGAACTTGTATTGAGTCCATACATGTGTGCAAAGAAGCTTGTTTACAATAACCCATTAACAATATAATTCTAACCTCTCAGTTTTCATACATTCCTTCTTTAACAAGGCTATAACTGCATTTTTTGTTTGCTTATGAATGTGCTATTGCAAATTTCCCTTTTATACGCCTTGCTGCTTTGACAGCAAAGGCTCAGGCAGCATATCATGTTGCAGAAATTAACGCTGCAACAAAACATAATCTGTTCAACACAATATTAGTAGTCCAAACTAGCTTTCTTGCTTCCATTTAAGTTTAATAGCTATAGCTCTGCTGTTTCTACAAGTCCAGTCTAAGTGTGAAGTCAATAAAAACAAATGAAGTTGAATGTTTTGTAAAGGCCAAACAAAGGCTATTGCAAGTCAAGAGTACAAATCTTCATAATTTTCCCACAATCTGAAGTTACTGCAGAACCAGTAAGTCCTTCAGATGTTTGGCTGCTGGGATGACTGGCATGAAAACAATATAGAATTATGACTTTTATCTTTTCAGGGTTTGGGTAATAGTATTTTAATATGGGTTTTAACGTTCAATGCAGTAGTCTAATAATTAAATATCAGTGAAATGTCTGGCTTGATTTGTGACTACCATCAATCCAGATGTCAGGTTTGCAATTTTAATTACTGCTTAAACTGGAATAGTGTTTATGCTTGCTACTGACAACCATCACTGCGTATGATCTATTTCATTATAGGACTTAGCGATGCATGTAGATGTGCTTTTAACTTCAGTGTTTTGTTGTATGTGTGTATGTTAGCATGCGCACTGCATGCATAACCATGTGTGCATGCATGTATGAAGCAAATTTCTACTTTGTTTTTCCTCTACTGCTAAGTAAGGAGGCCTCAGATCAGCCAGTCCTTAGAGGGAGAAAGGTCCTTAATCCTTTATGCTGTAATTAGTATTGGTATTAATTTTGGCCAAGGACATGCATCAATGTAAGTAGTCAGTCAATTAAAACGTACCCTGCCCCGAACGGAAATGCCACACGCGCACACACACACACATACTTCCTTGTACTCCCTCATTTACTCACAGACCCCCCTCCTTTTCCAGAGCAAATGATGAAATCCTGTTGGAAGGGTCCAGAGGGGGGGATCAGGACTGTGGACAGCACCCTGTCCTGATGTGACCCAGCAACGCCTGTGGATCCGCAAATAATTCTGACAACACGATGTTTGGCTGTGTGTGGTTGTTTGTGTTTTCTGTTAATCTTCCTTAGCATTGTGAGGCGGCATGAATGTGTCCTACGGATACATCCTCCATGAGACAGAAACCACGCATGATAGAATTAGCATTTGTGTGTGTGTGCCTGTGTGTAGTGTGCGTGTGTATATATATATTTTTTCTGGTCGTCCTTATCTTACTTTGCTTTGATATGCGAACATTTTTGCAGTGTGTGTGTGTGTGTGTGTGTGTGTGTGTTAGTTTATGTTTGTGCTAGTGTGAGCCTCCTCTTCATGGTTAGACTCTTCATCGCAGTCTCTGTCTGACTCTATCTCTCCGGCTCTGTTTTTAAAAAGCGTGAGGAATTGGATTAAAGGCAAGGATTTTCTGCATGAATGCATTTGCACATCTGCATTTTATTTTTGTGCTGCCTTGCAATTTCACTATTTTTTTTTCCCTTCAACAGACTAAAATTACTTCTCTCTCTCTCTTCACATGCCTTTGGACATACATGTACAGACGTTGTTGGTGTGTGGTGTTTATGTAGTGACCGCAGTGTCTATTCTGATCCTTGTAAATGGTTGATGTTGCTGCTGGGTTGTTTCTGTGTCTAATTCCAGGAAGCACTTGCTTCAGATAATGTCATTTCACAGTTCAAGCAAACATTAAAACCTCTCCAGAGAGTATTATCTGTAACAAAACAAAACAAAAAATTATTTGCATAAACAAGAATATGTAAAATACAAATCACTGATAAGCTACAAGGATATATATAGAGACTTATTTTATAAGCATATCCACAGTTTATCTAAAGCACCGTCTTCCCTGTCATTTTTTTTTTCCTGGTGTGGGTGTTTAAATCTCCTGAAATGTGATGTGGCCGTCGAGTCCTGCACTTTGCCATTTTTTTCTACTCCGACCCGCCACCCCCTGTCCTTCTTTCCCCCCGTTCTCCACTTTGCCCCAGGGTCCAGACCTCTGTGTGACGGCAGTTCAGATTCTGGGAAAAGGTCGACAGGCATACCAGGCTGACACACAGGACCCACTGGAGCAAAAAAACATGAGGTGTGGCTCTTACCGGGCCACAGAGAAAGGGTCACGTTTCTCAGAAATCATCCAATGTCTGTGTTTACTCGGGTTCTGACAGGTTGACTGGCTGTGTCTGTGGAGAAGGCCAAGCGATTCTCACTATCAGCCCCTATCTGCCCTGTCTGCTACACAGACCCATACAGCCACAGCTGCCGCAGACATATCTGCTAGATGAGTCGTACCGTTTGCCAGTTTGCTAAATGTCAGAAAATATCAGGTGGTTTCAACAGTATTTTGTCAATTTAGTCACCTAGCATGACTCTCTTTTTTTGTGTGTGTTTCTTATTCATCATTGCCCTCGTTTTGTCTCACTGTGTGCGTGTTTTTTATTCTCCATTTTCAAACAGAGTTTAAACTGCTGGTCTTTTTATGGTAATATATTTAAGCATATTACAGAGAAATGCTTTTTCCTTCTCCCTGAATATACAGTGCAGAGCATCAGATATGTTGTAGATTTTAAGTAAAATCAGGAAATGTACTGTACGACCTGATGAGCCACTTTCTTTCTCTTCCACTCTGTCTCTTTTGGACAATTTTGCCCTCTTCCCCCACTGGCTCTTTCCTAAAAGACTCATGAAAGGCTTTCTTTCTGGGCAGAAAAGAGTCCCTTTAACCCCCCCCTCATCTCACCTCCACCTTAGCCATCATCCGTTCTCCATCATTACAGGCCTTTGGAAAGGTAAAATTACAGCAGAGTGACATATTACCAGCTGTATCTAAGGGCAGGAATGGAGGTTAGAGAGGGAAAAGGTAGTCTGGAATAAAGAGGAGATAGAGATGTGCAGGAGTAATAAGGAAGATGGAGGTTCTAAAAGGGGAAGAATCACATCAGCAAGACTGAGACAGAGAAAAAGCTTAGGAAAGAGGCCTACTTGGAACAGAGAGAGTGGGTGGTATGTGTGAGAGGCAGACATAGACAAACACTGTCATTTACAGAGCGAGGCAGAGCTGTCTGCTAATGGACACATGATATATGGCCCCAGAAAGTTTGCTGTTCCTCAGAGTTCCCAAAGTTCACATATACCTCCAATTCTTCACATCCTCTGCCTTCAGATACCAGAAGCATCTTTGCAGAAGGTCATTGCATTTTTGTCCACAGCATGTTAGAGTATAATTTTGGGGGGAATTTGAGCTAATCTCATGAGAGGCCTCGTGTCACATCGAATGAGAGGAAGCAACCGCAAAGTAGTCTGACAATGTCGGAAGGTTTGCTAGTGCACGGAGCAGTGGAACTCTCGACACCCTTAGTGTGTCATACATAAAACTGAAGTAGACAAGCCTTTGTAAACAGACGTAAACTAGGTGGAATGAGACGAACTAAGGGCGAGAGGAGGGCGTGTATAGTGCACTAACCACGGCAAAAAAATAGATGGATGACAGCTTTTACCACAACACACGCAGTCATAAACGCAAATCTTTTTGCCTCTGTTTCATGTTGCATCTGCACACAATAATATTTTAGCATTGTTATTTTACTAACATTAAACTGTTATTACATATAACAGGTCACTATATTACCTGCAGAATAGCAGTCTTTTCTCATTTCCGTAAGTCTTGATGCTGATTGTAAAGTTGGACTTTTAAGGAAAAGAAATGAAACATAAATTAAGATGACAAAAATGTAGTTAACTCAGTTCTTATTTTATATTGTCAGAATAGCATTTTGTTTGCAGTCTGTATAAGATGTGATGCATGATTGGTCATGTTTAAATTTACCACAAAAATGCTCAAATTTAAAACGGGTACAGGGAAAAACAGTTTTGAAAAAAAAAAGCACTGAATACTTTTTTTGCTGAAAAAAGTAATATTTGGTTTAAATTTCCCCTCAATTGTTTTGTTGTTCCACCTTTATTACTGCCTGACTTCTCAATTTACCTACAGCCCTGTATGTATGCCAGCTTTAAGAAATTTTATGCAAATAATCCTAGTTCCCTCATAGCGTGGCTAAAGCGGACAACTACAGCTCCTTCTGACAAACACACACAAACACACACACACACACACACACCATGCCATTTAGAGAGCGAGGGAGGCAACTCATGGATGATTTTCATTGTTATTCATGTATTAATTTATTCGCTCATGGCAGACGTGAAACAGGGCTGTAATATGCAGATGTGGGTTTGTTTCTCGATGGGAATTTTCTGGTCCACTGCCTCTAGCTGCCACTAATAATAAAGACAGGCAAGAGAGGTGGAGGAGGAAAGGGGGAGGGAACTGGAGAGAGGAAAAGGGATGAGTGAGAAAAGGCAGTTATAGGAGGGAAGGTTGGAGTTTTCAGCATGCCTCCAGTCATACACCAGTTCTCAAACAAATCTTCTACACCCTATACTACATACGCACACACACACACATACACACACACTCACATGTGGGCAGTGACCAGGTGTGATCTAGCTGTGAATGGTCTTGTCCTTGACATGAAGGTGAGCATGTACTGTTGTCTTCTGTGTACTGCTGACAAGACTCCTGACCAGCTGCAGGCTGTTGCTCTTCTTTCTTTAGCTCGGTAGTAGAAACTGATTTCAAACTGGCTATTCTTCATGATAAGATAAAATCCACAGTTTAATATCACTTTTTTGAACCTGCCTTCCCAAGAGACAGATATAACTAAAAATATCAGCAATGATCTTTAACAGAAGCTTGCTAAAACATACTACAGTCAAATACTTCTTGACCCCTTCTCAACAATGGCACATGTTTTTCAGCTGACAAGAAAAATAAATATCTCCATTATGCAACTAATAAAAAGGTAATGCTTTTTTTATGTGATATGTGTGCAATTTGGGTAAGAATATAAGCACTTGTGCAAACTATCTTTGTCACTACCCAAGACACAAATAGCCAAGGAAATACCCTGTGGGCTGTGAGTCTTGCTGTTTTCTGTGCATGTTGTTGTGGTGTTGCACTGGGGTTAGCCCCTGTAGGGGGGTCATAGGCATTGAACATTGGCATGCTTGAGGAGTAATCATGTCAAGAACAAGATGCTAACAGGCCACAAAGGATTTACTCTATTTTCTTTTGTCGCTGCATTTATAAGAAATATTAACCCTCTCTTGTCTGATTGAGCAGTAGAATGACAAGCAGAGGGAAAGAAGAGGAGAGAAGTCCAAGCACACTTCATGCAGAATGAAAGTCAAATTCAGCCACACAGCAACAGAGCTTCAGGTTGAGCTATTTAGAGATAAAACGGAAGGAAAAAAAAGAAAGACCTGTGGTACCATAAAAAGGAGAGTAAGATGTAAAGAAACCTGGGGTCCATACGTGCTGCCAGTCGCATCAACCATGATCCTACGTCATGGCCAAATATAACATTTAACCTCACAAATTTCAATTAATCACTATATGAATCCATTTTTTCTATCCGACTATGAATTCAGATGCTATTAATATACACATATCCTACATTTGCTGCTATAAACAATAAACACGCAGACTTTCTTAAGAGAATTTAGTCTTGTGTAGAAACATGGGGAAGTAAGGTGAGTCATAATGGGTTGAAAGCTAAATAACAACAGTGTCAGCCGTACAAGAGGTTTGGCAATCAGCACAGAACGAGTGAGTCAGTGAGTGACAAGTGACAACTAACAAACCTCTAAAGAGTCTGAAAACAGGCAAAAGGTAAACAAAATAAAATTGCTTAATCTATCAAGGGTACCGTTTACTGACAAGATTTCTAGGTTTAATCTGCTCCATAAATGAGAAAATACACTGCAAAATCCCCAGTGTTAAATTGACACTAGAAAGTGTCTATATAGGTCCACTCTTTTGAGTGTTATATGAACACTTTTGAGTGTTAAGTTAACACTTTTGACAGTGTTATATTTTTAACAGTAACCTAGTCAGTGTTAAAGATTAACAATGACTAACACTGAGCAGTGCTGATTTTCTAATACTGGAAAATAACTAAAAATGCTAGTAATACTTCAGTGTTAGCAAATCAGCACTGCTCAGTGTTAGTCATTGTTAATCTTTAACACTGACTAGGTTACTGTTAAAAATATAACACTGTCAAAAGTGTTCATTTAACACTCAACAGTGTTCAT
>VVHJ01032428.1:0-23488 GCA_015107715.1 Tylochromis polylepis
GCTGTCCATCTAATCTGACTGAGCTGGAGCTGTTTTGCAAAGAAGAATGGGCAAGAATTTCAGTCTCTAGATGTGCAAAGCTGGTAGAGACATACCCTAAAAGACTGGCAGCTGTAATTGCAGCAAAAGGTGGTTCTACAAAGTATTGACTCAGGGCGCTGAATAATTACGCACACCCCACTTTTCAGTTATTTATTTGTAAAAAAATGTTTGGAATCATGTATGATTTTCGTTCCACTTCTCACGTGTACACCACTTTGTATTGGTCTTTCACGTGGAATTCCAATAAAATTGATTCATGTTTGTGGCTGTAATGTGACAAAATGTGGAAAAGTTCAAGGGGGCCGAATACTTTTGCAAGCCACTATAATTAATTAGCAGCTTCTCCTGGCTTCCATGTCACTCTGAAAGTCAGTTAACCTGGCCTGTTTACTTGTTCTGCTTCTTGTTTTGTTTTGTTTTGCTTTGAAAGACTCACATTATTTCAGTTTGTCTTCTTTGGACGAGACACCAGTATCTCTGCAGTTAATCAGTCAACAGAGTGTTGGCAGCTCTGCAGCTAAATGTGATCTGCCACTTTGCTGTTGAGCTGCAGTGGTTTCAAAACACTTCCACTTTGCAATACCACCACTCATGGCTGATGGTGTAATATGTAGAAAGGAAGAGATTTCACAAACTGACTTATTGTAGTGTTGGTGCACCGTTACAACACCACACTCAAATTCTGCAGCAATGGGACTGAAAACACCTGAATTTAAAGATAAAGAGGTGCAAGCCAATACTTCTGTCTGCACCATGTACATTCTGTGTATGGCTGCCTGAATATTCAGTAAAGACTTTGACCTTTTGAATTTATGTTGAGTTCTCATGCAGACTGTGGATTGATCCACTGACCTTCTAGTTAGTGGACAAACAGCTTGACCTCTTGGGCTGCAGAAACTCAATATTTTTGTGTATAAGTGAACTGACAGATACACAACAGTTACAGGGAAAAAAGCATGTTGACAGGATCAATGTGTACCAGGCAACATATAATATGTAGAAGCCCCGGATTGAAACCAGGGCTTCATACAGCGCTTAAAAAATGTATTTGATCGCTTCTCAGTGCGAGATCTTTGCCACAGCTGCCCTCAATTGACAGTATTGGTAATTATCAATTTTTTTTTAATGTTTATGTAATGGTTAATCCACCAGTATGCTCAACCTCTTAAATCAAAATGATATTTCTAATGCTAAAATATAATTATTGTTGTTCTTTATTCATTTTCAAATTCACTGTTTTATAAAAGCATAGATACAAAGAGTAAAGCACATGATTATTTTTTAATTAAGAAGCCAAATTGCAGTTATTTCTGACTTCTCAGAGAAGGAAAACACACTCAAATTTGGGCACAAAAACATGCATCCAGGTTGTTATTCGCTGGACTAATGTTCTACTGTTATTAGAAATTTGTGATATTATGTGCTAAAAAATTTGTAAATTAAATTTGTAAAAAAAACTTTTATGACTGAAAGAAATAGACATATGCTTCTGAATGAAGCAGATAAAACAACAAAAGCAAAGAGATGTAGAGAGGGCCAAAATGAACACCACACCGCTCCCTCTCCCGTGTTACACTACAGGAAGAAGGAAACTCATAAATTAAGAAAATGCTTTTGGCAATGCAATGCATCATTTTCCACTGACATGACTTCGCTGTGCATGGCTAGAACTAGACGTGTGGTTATTGTTATGTACTTGAAATCCTCCATTTGTCATTCAGGAAAGAAACGGTTGGCATCAGAAGTCTAAACAGAACTTGAAACTGACTGCATGCCTGCGCTCTTTATATTAAAACCCAGTCTAAAAATCAGATCTCTCACACTTACAAGGAAAAGCAAAGAAAATTATTTATTTTCAGTATCCTGTGACATATTTGCAGTATTCCTGTTTAGTCTAACCTTAGCACTGACTTCAGGTACTAGTGGAGCCAATACGGTTGTTAAAAAAAGAGAAATATTATCTAATTCGATCAGATCCTTAAAGCCTTTTTAGAACACTGTTCTAGGTAAAAGGTAGCGCACAGTGGTTGACTTCAGTCCCAACTGCTGTGTGTGACCTTTAATAAACAGCTCAAGAGTTTGCCACAAGGACAAATCACACCTCTAAAGTTCAGTGGTGTGAAGTGTGAAAATGATAACTTGAGCAGAAGGAAAGGAGATACTAAAAGCCAAAAAAATAAAAGGACAAACAGAAGATTGAAAGGTTAATAAATGTTATTATGCTTATTACTGGTCCCTATCAGTGGCGGAGCTTCTTGGACAGTATAGCTGAGGCACTGATGGTGCTTGCAAAGCTGATCTGTTATTGTTTTTGCAGCTTAGAGTATAACATTTTTGAATATTTCATTTGTATTCCAAGATTTAATGAGTTATAAAAAAAACTGTCTGGTTTATGATTATCTTCAGCGGGCAGACATATTTTTTCCCAGCGTTAAACAGAACTTATGGTCTGTGTGAACAGACACATTGTAAATGGTCTCCGCTCCATTAACTTTAACATGATCAATATCTTTTTCTCCCCATGTGTAGTTCTGAAACGCTAAATGAAGGCCAGAATAACTTCACTTAAAGCCACCACTTGTTGTTATTCTTTGTGTTAATTAAAAATAAGTCTCTCCAAGCCCATGAAAATTTACTGAGCTACAGTGTACAGTTTTCTATAAATTTTTCATGTGTGTAATTATGTGTGTACATGTTCACCATTGGCCTCCAGGCGTTGGCGCCACCTTCCTGGTGGAGGCGAGCGAGACTGGGTTTCCAGGTACGGATAAACGAGGAATGAGACGAGGAAGCGCTGAAGCTGCTGTCAGGAATCTTCTTCTCCTGGAGTCCGAGAGGGAGAGAGCAGCCTGGAAATGCACATATATTATACAGATATGATGTATGCACTTTCACAGTCTATACAGAACTACAGCATGATCATTATTGCTATTTTTGGTACAACTCACTGTTGAGATCACAGCCCAGCAGCTCCAGTCGGAGAGCGGGCCTCTGCACAACGCGGTACGGGTGGATCCTGATGTAACGTGCCACAAATGGTGGGGTGAAGAAGTTCTCTTTTACTTTGGAGCTGTCCAGGTTGCCATGAAAGAGCTACAACAGAACCACTTTTTAGATCACACTCGAAAGCTCGTGCTGGCAGGACGGCATGTTTTAGCAGAACAACCAAGCAACACAAACAACTGCCTCATATTCTCCATACTTTTCTTTTTTTCCAGACTTGAAATTTGTTTGAGATAAGTAACTTGCTAAAGTATTTGGTGTCTTACTGCATTTATTTAAGAATGAAACCATTTTATAAAGCCTCCCTTTAGTTCATTTACTATTTATGCTTGGCTTTTCATTTCTGTGGTGCTCTGGTACAAACTGAAAGCGACTATGAGGAATTTGAATTTGAAATAATTTTACTCATTTAATCCGTCGTCAATCAAATAATAAGTAAGCAGCTTTGCAGCAGCAAGTTTCACTTTTCACTTCACCTTCTACTCTTCACTTTAACTTTTGGATTCAGTAAAAAGGAATACGTGAGGAAGTGGTTTATCTTCCTCTAAACATGAAACAGGAAACAGATAGTGGAACTGCTTTTGCCCTGTGAAATGTTCCATAACACATCATTTCACAATAGCACACATTAAATGACATCGTCCCATATCTGGAACTTCAATAAATATATGAAAGTGGTCATGCGCTCTCTTTTTTCTGGTAATGTGGGGTTTGCAAATTACATGTTTGTTTTCTAGTTTTGGACTTTTCAAAGCTGCAGTACTAATTTCCAGAAGGGTTAACATTTTAGTGGTGCATGCCACAAAACTGCAGCTCCTGTCCAGTGTAGTAATCTTATATTTAGATTTGTTTAAAAATCTAGTCTATAGCAACTGGCCCTTTTGACATTTCTTGTAAATGTAAAGTTCCTGTTTTGATAAATAACAGAGTAATTTTTTTTTTAACCAAATCTTTTCATAATCTTATTTTCATGTTTTATGTGCTGCAATGACAGTCAGGATGCCTGGCTTTTTTGAAGTAAAATTCACTTACTGCAAGCCTCATATCTAGAAAGTGTGGCATTAAATATCACAGGGCAGTAGTAACCCTTACTGTAACAGATATTCAGCATAGGGACATACATTGATGTTTCTGGTCTTGTTTCCTCTGTAAGTGGTCCAAGTCTCCTCGTCCAGGCTGTAGGAGACAGTGAAGTACGTGATGTAGTGCTCTCTCAGCCTTGACCTCACTCCCTGTGTCAGCACACCGTGCATGAGGGTGGGCCTTTGCAGATCAACCTAAAAACACAGACATTGCATTATGTTCTCCTGTGCTCTACGTTATGTTTATATGAAGATAACTGATTGATGAAACTGATTTTGACATCACATCATTTTTAGATCAGTTTGGAACATCATGACTTTACTTAAGTGAAGGAAATAGAGAACAAACAAAGAAAGCGGCACGTCTAACCTGTATCCATGACTGCTTGTTTTTGCCCATCCAGGCATTGATATAACCTGACTGGTCCAGCCTCGCTAGCCCCGGTTCCCAGTAATCTGGACACACATGTGAAAACGTGGTTATAATCCATCTCACTGTGGGTAATTTCCGGGCTTTCAGATCTCATAAAGTTTCCTGGTGGCCACCAGAGTGAGTTCTTTTCATTTTAACTTTAAGCCCTTCCTCTCCTCTGTGCACACTAAGAGGGATTAAGAGCCTTCTTGTTGTGTTTCCCTGCTGAATTGAAATGAAATAAATAAATAAATACAAAAAAAAAAAACCCTTCCCCAAACCTGCTGTCTTACCAATGTGATCCGATGCTGTGATCTGGGAATCTTCAATCTTCCCTGATTTCATCCCCAGTGGCAAGACGCATTCTGCATATCAAAACCAAAAAGAAAATCCATGCATTTCAAGTTTCCACATGCACACAATTATCACTGAGAGACATGTCAGTGATAAAAAAAACCCCATAAACTATAGAATTAAAATTTTTGTTTTAGCATGTTCTGCTGGTGCCAGCCTTCACCAAAAACTCAGTCAGTACTATTTACAGCAGCGTTGCTTGGTCAGAGTACACTGCACGTACGTGGATTATAGACCAGTAGTTTAGCTCTCATGCCAGCCAGCTGATAATCTCCAATAGTGCATTCCACCAGCCAAGTGCCGACCATGGGGGGTTTCATCTCCACCGTGCCAAATACACCTTGAGGAGGGAGGAATAAATTAGTGAGCAATGCAATACATGAAAAAAAGTGTGTTTAATTGCAGGAAAAGCAAATAAAAACGTGTTTAACCCCAACTGTTATATAAAAAAAAAATCTGTTATTTCAGTGGAAGCATCTGTTCATATTCATGTGTTATCATATGACAACAATGGAGTCTGAGAGAGTGAAGGAGAAATAAGTATACGAATATAAATATGCACATATATTTACCAGGGAAGAGGTTGTAGACGCCCATGCGGTGTTCCTGCTTAGCATGAACAGTGAAAGGCAAACCATGGAAGTGCACAGCATGGAACTCTGTGTCGCTTCCTACATTCAAAAGGTGCCATCTGACTGGCTGGTACTGCGCTAACAGCAAACCAGGAAGAGTCTCTGCCACATAGCCATTTATTGCTGAGGATAAACATTGGCATTATTTATTAGAGAGATTATAGCCTAACAACAGCAGACATAATTTACATCAGAAATCAATGTGTTAATCTTTACCTGCAAACTTATTGCTGGTGTGGTACCAGGGATCCTCAGCATTGACCTGACAGGGTGGGGCACAATGTCGCTTCAGGTTCTCCTTCAGGTACCAGCTTTTAGTTTCATCAAAAGTGTGGAAGAGCAGGGAAAACTCCTGGATGCCTGGCTGCGTGTTCTCATTGGGCCGGAGGGTACCAGGCTTACAGATCACAAGTGGACCGATCAGACCTGAGTGAAGGTCCTTCTCCTAGAATATAAAAAAGAATTGTGAATTTTCTCCTAGTCAGATGAATACAGTTAATGATTTTACTGGATGTATACATATATAAATTTATATTTATTTTTTGTGTGAAAAGGGTCATTTTAGTTCCTATCTCAAGATAGGAACAGGGTACAAATGAAGACCTCTGCAGACCTTGTCCACAGTGGAGTAGTAAGCCCCAGTCTTGCAGTCAAATTCAGAGTCAGTCGGTCCTTGTTTCTTGGTTACTCTCCAGTTATAAGTTCGGGTTTCACCAGGAGGAACAGGCTCTCCAGGCACCCCGGGTGGAGCAGAGGAGGAACTTGTTTGGGCAGTGCTGGCCCCCTGGCTTCGGTCATAGATTCCATGAAGGTGAAAGGAGAACGGTCTGGATGCGTTGTTCTTAAAGGTCACCTGGGATAAGACATAGTGAGAAGATGGGTTTCTAATTAATTGATGACCACTGTTCACATTTATTTCCATATTTCGACACCACGTTGGATAACTATGATCGCCGAGTCTGGAGGAAACAGTCATTGTTTTACTTTGCTCGGGTACAGTAGAACTCACAGTAAGGAGATCATTAATCTCAGTTGTGATGACAGGTCCCATGATTCCCAAGTGCTCCTGAAGCTCCCCTCTGCCTTCAGGTTGCAGGAAGTCTTTATCCTTGTAGGCTCGAAACACCACCTTCTTATAATCTGGCAGGAACTTCCTGATCCCTCGACGTATCTCACTAATAGGAGGGATTGAGTCAAAACTGCTGTTTACATAAATTATATTACAGATGCATTTTTTGTTTTGTCTAACTTTAGGAGCAAGCTGACCTAACAGAATTTTCACATTTTAACAGGGGAAGTTGTTTGCATTAACACTGGGTGGATTTTCGAACAGTTTCCTGTCCTCTCTCAGTCTTACTTTGGCCCATTCTTATTACACAGACTTGAGAAAGGTTTGTCTACAATGTATGGTAGTTTCTTAGAATTTCTGCAAGGACACTTGATTCTTACCCGTTTTCAAAGAGCTGATGTGGTTTTCTGATGCCGTAGTTCCAGATGATCTCCTCTGCAGCAATGTAGTAGTGCCGAGGTCTGATTTCTGCAGAGCGCATGTTTATGTAATCAGCACCAACTGTATCTAATGCGTCATTCGCCTAAAAAAGAATTAGAATTTATGTAGTGACGCTGGTGGTATTTTGGACGATATGTCCTTCATAAATGTGCACAAGACTCACACTACGGTACCTCATAAGTGTAGTCATCATACTCGAAGGACAGATCAATCGTTGTGTTTGCAGCAGTGTAGTTGACTTCCACATCAGGCAGATCATCTATAAGTTGCTCGGGCTTGATGTGAATGTGGTTTTGTGGTACTAAGTTTTTATCCATGTCTTCTGAATTTTGTAATTCTGCAGCTGAGACCTTGGTGCTCAGCAGCGGTTCGCGTTTCTGTATGATCTCGTTGCTCTCCTCAAGTTTTAGCACTGTATCATTCTTCTTGCTTTGCATTTCGCTGCTTTCCTCAGCCTTTGCCTCGGCATCGATGTCAGTCATATTTTCCGCAACTTCTCCGACAATCTCCATCGTAATTTCTTCATCCATTAAAGCTTCAGAACTTATGTCTTCATCCGTCTCATTTCTGTTTGCCTGCCTTCTCTGTCTTTCTCCATGTTCCGTCTGATTCTCAGAAGCTGCCCTCTCTCCATCTATGTCTAATTCTTTCAAGACATCCAGTGGGATTTCACTCTCAGAGGGAGCTTTCCCCCCTTTCAGCGATGCTATGCTCACTTTCCTCAGGCGGCATCTTGGTCCAGTTCCTTCAGTTTGAGCAGTGATGTTCAGTGACTGAGTATTGTTTTGAGCCCGGGCTTTCTTGCACACTCGAACCAACACTGTGTGATTTTCTGGTCTTAAACCTCTTGGCACGAAGTCTATTTTATCAATATAGTCAGAGAGATCTTCATCCCTGTCATGATCAACAAGGTCTCCATTGCCGCAGGGACGAACAGTGTAGCGGATGCTCATCCCGCGGTTCTTGAGGCTGCTGTCAAAGGCACTAATCTCCCACTCACCTACAAGAGGGGAAAGGTGAGAGTATGTGTGTCATACAAAGCAAAACATCCACTTTGTATGTAAGCCAAACAACCTTTGTGTGTCTTGTATAACTGCCTTGTGACTCAGTGTTAAAAAAGCAGCACTCTCCAGACTGTTACATCCCTGATAACAGTGTCTTTACTGTGTCTGTGTCACTTAGTGGTGGAAATAGGGTACTAGATTCACACTTCAATAAAAAAACAAGAATCCAGATTTGCCTAAAGTTTGAACCACCATCGAACAATATTGAACAAATGAATTTGTTTCTGCAATTACAACAGCTGACTCTCTGTAGATGTTGGTCTGTGACCTTACCAATAAGCTCCGTCTCCATGGGAAGAGTTATAGCAGTCATGGGAAACAGGGTGAGGACAGACTGATAGACTCCTTGGTACTGAAACATGTTTCCAGTGAAGTAGACAGAGAGGAAGTCACTCTGGGTGCCCACACTGGCAACGTGCCAGAAGGTCACATCAGTCTGACACATCACAAACTGACGCCTGCTGAACATGATGCCATTTACACCTGAAAGGAATTAAATAAATTAAATTAATTTTTTTAACTTCTGATGATTATTTCTATATTTTGCATTCAAAAGTGGTTTTCATTCCAGTAACAACCACCGAAAAGAAGTAAATGTAACTCACTGTAAATGACATTGGAGTTGTAGAACTCAGGGTCTGTGGTGTTGAAGGACTTTTGAGTGGATTTCTGCATGTTTTCATTAAAGTACCAACTCCTGTTCTCATCAAATATGGCGAATATCAAGCTGAACTTCTTATCTGGTCCCAACTGCATGCAAGAACAAGATTCAGCAAAACACAGAGCAGGCTGCTATGTTACGTCAGTGCACATTAACGGTTGCGTCTGCAGCTTGAAAGCATTAACATTCTCCTCACCAGTTGTCCTCTGAAATCGATGGCGTCGTACTTGCATATGAGCAGGGTGCCCACCAGCCCAGAGGCCAAGTCCCTCTCTGGGGAGACAGTGCTTTGATACAGGTGGGTCAAACATGTGGGGTCTCCTTCCAAGGGCCCATCATCTGTTGTTAGTCTCCAAATGTAGCCAAACGTCTTGTTGGGGGGCACACCCATTGAGCGCAGGTCTGTCTCTGCAGCTGTTTGGTTAGATTTGAGAAGACTTTGTGAATGAAATCAGGTGGCATTAGTAAAGATACTGTAATCAATCAGACGTTAGAGTCAGCCATTTTGGTGACAGGGACTAATCAGATCTGGTTACATTTAACTTGTCTGTCATTTGACTTGGTCATTTGAGGACATGTGGATTTGTGAACAGTAAAGCAGTGATAGGTATGCTACACAATTTTAAAGGTGTTGTGCTTACAACTGTCATTTAATTCTAGACTTTATCTATGTGCATTTGGGATCAGTAATCTGCTATTGCAGGATTATATTTCCAGATTAAAAGTGGGGAAATTACCTTAAACAGTGTGACAAACTTTAAAAATGTCACCTTAAAGGCCATAAAAACCATTTTCCTACATAATGACTAAAATTTACATTTCGATTTCCGACAAAACCACTCAAAACTGAGAGACAATCATTTCATCTCTTAAGCTTACCATTTGTGGATCTTTGCAGCGGAAAGATCTTGGTAAGGCCGTTGGGGTAGATATTGAAAGGGCGACTGGCCAGGTTCTTAAAAGTGATCTGGAAAAATATTAAAGCCATACAAAGGTAAGTGTACCCCTCTGTCTGGCGTGATTCTAATAGATTTTGCTTAAATGTAAGTATGCAAAACTCTGAAATGTTATTCACTCACATGGAACTGATCATTGACTTTTCCTTTCAGAACTGGGCCCAGGAGTGTGCTGTCAGGGTCTTTCCGCTGAGTGAAAGACCCATCTGTATATTCCACATACACAACCTTTTTATACTGGTAGCTGAGGTGGTGCGAAGCTGATGGCAAATATCTGGACTGGAACTCACTGATGAAGCAAAGAGAAAACAAACATTGAGTTAAACAAGCGCCACTTTGTTCTTCTTCTGCTCTTCTGCTATGATTCCTCTTAGTACCTGTCAGAAGGTTTGAGATGAGGCGTGTAGCTCCAGGTGACCTCTTCAGCAGCAATATAATGCACCCAGGTTTTGGACTCCTGTCCTCTGAGGCCTCTGACTTGCAGTTGTGGATTCTTTGGTTTAAAGCTTATCATGTTGAACAAATCGCCGCCATCGAAGTTCTCATCACTGTAGTCGTCCTCGTGTTTGACTCCTCGCAGGTTGGGCGCTGGAGGAGTGACGGCCTCGGGGCATTTTTTATCCACTGTGAACAATGCGTTCATGCCATCTGGGGCAAGCAGACGTGCACAATGAAAATGAAGACTCACAAAACAACAAAATTAATAAAATGTTCAGGTTCTGGAGTCTTGGTCTTTCTTACCATGGCGGTGAGCATGTATTTTGCAGCTGATTCGAAAGCTGCCGATAGTGTGAGGTCTCATTTCTGCAGTGATAAAGCTCATGGGGGTTACCTCCACGGTGACCTTACGATGATCCAATATCTGAAGAAAAAAAAAGCAAATAAAGGTAGTGTAGTACACTTTTAAAAATCTAACATCACCTAACTCTTAGAAAGAAAACACATATCCCAAAATGCTTCGCTGTGACAAACAGTTTAATGAGCTTCACTATATATCTATTGTACTATTTCTGAAGCTAAACTGAGTGTAGTGTTGCATAGAAAAGTAATAAGCAATAATAAGGAAGCAGCACATATTCTTTAAAGTAAGTGTATTCCTGTTACGTATATATGTTCCTGCCCTTCCAAAATGAAACTTTAGATTACCGTCAAAGAATGATCCTGAAACTGAATGGAGTGGATTTCTGGAGCTGTGCTCATGCCTATCAGATGCCAGAACACAGGATTTCGGCCCTGACACATTGTCAAACCTTCACACAAAAACACAGAAAGAGAGAGAGTGGGTAAGGGAGAGAAATAAAATGCGACCAAATTCCTGTGCCGACCAAATGCAAAGCAACCACTGATAAGCTGTGCCCACACAGTGTTAGCGGCAATTAACATTACAGCATGACTTTCTCGCTGTAATGTTAAGTGATTTCTGTTTTGAGTCAGGCTCTTTGATTACCAGGTAACGTAGAGTTGACATAGCCATTGATGGTGTGGTATTCCTTCTTGCCATTGCTCCTTTTGAACTTCTCTCTGCTCACCCTCTCTCCAACCTCTCCATACCAGCTTTTGGTCTCATCAAACACTGCAAAAAACAGGACGAACGCCGGATAGCTCCTCTGCCCATCTTCTGTGAAGGCACCTGAAGGACAACAGGCATAATTCATGCGATGCAGGATGTGATAAAAGGATCGCATCAAGTACATTTCCACAATGCCTTACACCTCTTTGAAATTCTCTTTCCAGTTCTCTGCTTTTATCTCTATGCAGTGCTAGCATAACTGTACTTATAACTGAAACATAACAGAGTCAGAGCAGTTAAAGCTAGATGACGCTCTGATTGAGATGCCTTCATTTCATTCTTTTTGTGTTTTTGATTAAGGTTTCATGTCTTTTATTTTATAATATAGCATGTGTTTATGGAAAATACCAACAGAATGATGAGTCAGTAGCATGCTTACTTGATTTACAGATGAGCAGAGCACCAATGAGTCCTGAGTTGAGGTCTCTGACTGTATCGACTCGTGATGTGTATGAGTAGGTGAGGCAATCGGGGTCGCTGGTGGTGGGGCCGTCTTTAGGGCTGATGTCCCACACATACTCATAGTATCCTCCAGGAGAGACAGCATCATCTTCCTTCTCCTGGCCTGCTGTGGAGTCATCATACCCAGCTCCTGGAAAGAAAACACATGTCATCACTTTGTGACTCATCTGTATCCTTTCAGTACTAGAAAGAATTAAAAGTAGAAAATACACTCTTTAGCCGCTCTGTCTTAAAACTCTAATCGGCCAATCACATGGCAGCAAATCAGTGCATTAAGGCATGTAGCTAAGTAGTCAAGATGACCTGCTGAAGTTCATCTTGGGCCAGAACCATGTCACAAAGCTCAAATAACCTCAAACTGGTTTATTGAACACGGCATTGAGTCTGCTGTACTCAAATTGCTTCCACAGTCACCAAATATCCAATAGAGCAGATGCGGTGGAACGGGAGATTCACATTGTGGATGTACCACCAACAAATCTGCTGTAACTGTGTGATGCTATCATGTCTACATGGGCCAAAATCTCTGAGGAATGTTTCCAGAACCTTATTGAGTCTGTGCCATGAAGAATGAAGCCAGTTCTGAAGACAAAAGGAGGGTCTAACCCATTACTAGCAAGGTGTAGCTAAAAGAGTGGTTGATGAGTGGTGGCTTAATTTGAAAGTAACATTACACGCTGAAGTGATTGGATTTGCTTCATCAAATCCCATTCCTGGACATGCCAGGAACAGCTTTTCAGATTAGAATAAGCGCAGTTATAGGAATCTACCCTTTGGCCGTGAGACATGAACTGCTTACAGGAAGTGACTGCATTAGATCTATAGCAGCATTAGTCTGTAGGGAGGTTTATTAACACTAAGAACCTTCTTAAATCAGGGATATTCAGCTATATCCTTGACGGTTGGGTACTGTTGAAGCTGAAAGAAGTTTAAAGACTGACTGTTTGGCTCTCACAGGCAGTGCAATATCTGCACGCGCAAGATAATGAAAACCGTTTCTCTCTGTAATTTCTAAGGAATGAGGTGGCAACTGTTTGGACAATTTGGGCCACATTTCCTGATTTCTGTATAACTTTCAGACTCAAGCAAAACCAGAAAAATGTTGATCTCAGTCAAAGTAGCACTGGAATCCAGGGATCTGGCCTTTTTTTGTGAATGAACTTTATGTTTAAACAGATATGAGTCAGAAAGCTGAGTCAAGTTATTGCTAGCTGCTTGGTGAGGAAGAACAGAATCCTTCTGAGTAAGGTACACCTTGTGACTAAGTGCATGAGTGAAAGCAAAAAAAGTATAAGATGACAGCAATTCTTTCCATTCTGTAACTCCAACCTTCAGATTGTTTCCAGTAGGTGATCCCCACAGGGCTGATACTGTAAGGCTGAGAGGCAAGGTTTTTGAAGTGGACCACCACTCTTTTACCAGCCTGCGTGACGATCACAGGGCCTTGAATACCTGCAAGAAAAATACACCATTTTTGTTTGCTTTTTAAAGAATTCAAACAATTCAGGCAAAAAGTTGAATTTGTTTCATTTTTTTTTCAAACCACTCACAAAAAAATTGTCTGACTGTCCTTGGATGTAAATATTAAAAAAATATGTTATAATGCAAGCCCTTATGGCCTTTTTAAAATTGATTATTAAAAATATGTACAAGGAGACTTACCTGTCCAAGCTGGTCTTGGCTTGGGAACAGTGTATGTGGAGTCTGTATACTCCCTATAAATTGCTTTGATGTACTTTTGAGGAATATCCTTGGATGTCCTTCTTAAAGATTGAAACCCCCCCCCCAAAAAAAAAAAACAAAAAAAAAAAAAAAAAAAAAAAAAAAAAAGAAAAACAACAACCAAAAAAAAAAAAAAAAAGAAAAATGATTCCCTGCAGTGTTTGGCATGAAAGGGCATTTGGAATAAATGAAAAGAATAAGACGAGGGTGCTCTCTGGATGCAAGTGCCTCCTGCACTATTTTTAGGGATCTAATGCTGCTTTGTTGTGGTGGAGTCACTGACTTGTTGATCACTTTTTTTTCATACTTATTTTTGTCAAAATTGTGTTTGAAGTCAGCAAAAGTGGCCTCCTGCTCTGCATTTCCTCCACTTGTTTTTCTTTTTGATTTATCAGCTCTCGTACCTGTGCTGTGGCCTTGCTCCACAGAGAGGTGTACAAAAGTGACGATAAAACTGGAATGTTCGGGAAGGAAAAGGTACCAAGAGGAAGAAATGAGGAATCAGAGGCCGCTAATTCAACGCTTACTGAAAACTCAGCCCGGATCAACATAAACAACTGCACGTGTAACATCACAGAAAGCAGTTTCCTCTTATCTGCATCCCTCTCCCCTGTCGTCTTCTTCTTCTTCCACCACCACCACCACTATCACCAGGTCTATCCTTTCTAGTAAATGGGAACCTGGTATGTGGGTGCTGCGTTGTTTTCGGTGAATGGTGGGCTCTGGTAGGTCTCCGTGGTCTCAGTGGTGGTGCCGCCACCTCCCGGAGAGTTGGAGGGGTATGGCTGGGTGGGTGCGCCTCCGTCCATGTGCTCAGTGGTGAACAGTGTCATGTCTGTGCCGAGCAGATACTTCTGGACCGCACGCACTGTTAGACCAGCCTGGAGGACCGGGAAAAGGGCGACAGAGAGGGAAAAGTGAGTCTACTGCTCAGTGTGAGGTATTCCTAATCATAAAAGCAAATTTTAACTATACGGTAGCCACAAAAGTTTTAAAAAGCAGGATTTTATTATTTATTTTATAGAATTTACTAGAAATAAAAACAGCTAATTTACAAGCACGCTAGCTAATGTCAGAAAACAGGGGGGGAAATAGCAAAGCTGAGTTTACAGAAGGAAAAATAGCCCATCATGGCAACCAGTAAAACTTCAAGAAGAAGCAAAGAGAGAGTCCAACCGACAAGCCTTTAAAAAACTAACATTTCCTCAGTTAGATTTAAACTAGCTACACTGCAGTCTCCACTAATCACAGAAGAGCTTCAGCAGGTTTTGGTGTACTGTGAGCCAGGCAGAGTTAGTACAGTTTTGTAATTTCTAATTAGTTTGATTTTTATTTTATAAAGCCAATGCCAGAGGCAAGATTTAGGAAAATCAGTACAGGTATTACAATTAAAAAAAAAAACTTTTTGAAAGTCTTGTAGACGTCCAAAGTCTCAATAAATACGTCCATCTATGCCTCATAAGGCTAGTTGCTGCTGGAGTTTAATAATTAACTTTAGACATGAAATCAACTCAGATAGAAAGATGTTGTCCAGCCTCAGCTCTTGGGGTTAAAGGAAGTTTTGTTGTTAGGTAGTAGGAGGATCTTACCCAGGTGATTATGGAGAAGAAAGAGAAGGCGATTGCTGCCCGAGCGGCATCTGCTCCTTGGTTAAGTGGCAGCTCTTCAGCTCTGGTCCGAGACCACTGATTGGCAAGGAAGCAGAAACTTACAAAGTATAGAAAGGTCCAGAAACCTGTCAGAAACCAGCAGAGCATAGTTTATTCAATGTTAGCTTTCCACATAGATGAAAGAACACCTGTAGGCGTTGAGTTCTCAAATATTTGGACCAGAAGCACTTTGTTTCCTTTTACAAATATAAAATACTCTCTAATACTATTTAAAACTTAATTTCAGGTCACAGGTTTCATTCCTTTGAATGTTATTTGAAATAAAGAAGCAAGCTGGTATCTGTAGCATTTTTGGTATTTTGGGGGAACTCCAGCCTTTTGAATCCTGATTCCAGGCTTTGTTCACTCACTTTTTAGGCATTCAGTGGTCAGCCTGTGATTTGTCAAAGTGCAGCTCTAATTTGAGCCAGGAAATCAATGTTAGTTACTTATTACTATGTATATAATTGGTTTTATACACTCATCAACCAACTCATTTAGGTACACTTGGCTGGTACTATGTTGGACCTCATTTGGCCTTCAGAACTGCCCTAACTCTACCTGGCACAGATTCGACAATGTGCTGTGGTCATAAAGGGATGGACATGATCAACACCAATATTCAGGTAGGCTGTGGCGTTTAAGCAATGCTCAGTTAGTACTAAGGGGCCCAAAGTGTGCCAAGAAAATATCCCCCACACCATTACACCACAGCTGACACAAGGCAGGACAGTGCCATGCTTTTATGCTGGACTCATCAGACTAGGCAATGTTTTTCCAATCTCCTTGTCAAATGTTAGTGACCCCGTAACAACTGTAGCATCAGTTTCCTGTCCTTAGCTGACAGAAACGGCACACGATGTGGTCTTCTGCTGCTGTAGCCCCATCTGCTTCAAGTTTTGACGTGGTGTGCATTAAGAGATGCTCTTCCGCATACCTTATTTGTGACGAGTGGTTATTTCATTTACTGTTGCCTTCCTATCATCTTAAAGCAGTCTTGCCATGCTCCTCTGACCTCTGACATCAACAATGCATTTTCTCCTAGAGAACTGCTGTTTACTGAATATTTCCTCTTTTTTTAACCATTCTCTATAAACCCTAGAAAAGGTTGTGCGGGAAACTCCCAGTAGATGCCTGACACCAATACCCATGCCACATTTAAAGTCACTTCCCCATTTTGATGCTAGGCTTGAATTTCAGCAGGTCATCTTGACCATGTCTACATGCTTATATGCACCAAGTTGCTGCCATGCGACTGGCAGATATGATGGAAAGGTGGACCTAATGAAGTGCCCAGGTGGCCATTTAGATCGAAAATAAATTTTCAAAAAACATCCACTGCACAGTCCCATTACGCGGTTCTGCATTATACGCTAGTGATGATGTATTTTGTTTTATTCCTTCATTTCTTCTCAAAGTAAGACCTTTTAAAAATGAATCACTTCCTGTAGCTGCGATAACTCAGACACACCAGGACAGCCTGCAAGAAATACTCTGTGCCTTCCCTGTTTGCTTGTGTCCGTGAACATGACTTCCCCTCACATGTCTGCTTCCTCACCTGAGAAGCCGATCTCAAGCATTACAGCCTTCTTCCTGTCTTTAACAGAGCTGATGGATGAGAACTTGTAGTCAAGCAGGAAGAAGAAGGAGCATGCCAGCAGGCCAACCAGGCCCACGAACACGCCGTAGTTGCACGCGTCTGTGTTCTTATTGAAGATGCAGTGGAGGCGCTCGCTGCCCATGTTAACATAACCCTCATTCACGATGGAGGCGAAGACCACCAAGGAAAATATCTGTTGTTGGAAGGGAAAGTAAAGGGTGGAGTGAGAGTCAGAACAAACTAAGCAACAGGAAGGAAGGGCCTGATTAAAGAAAACAACAAAAACAGATTACCACTTAAAGCGATACCGACTTCACTTTCTGTCTTTCCAGCAAACAAACACTGCTTGCAGACTCACTGGGAGTGGGATCGTGGCTACACTACTCAAAAGCATCTCTCTGAGCGTACTCAAACCAAAGGCATTAACCTAATTTCCTCTCTTTCTCTCTGACCGACTGAAGAGGTGGATGCTGCGCTTCCCTTAAAGAATCGCACATTCCTGAGGGAGTGTGTGTGTAACTGTATGTGCATGTAAACCTGCTACCGTAAACTTTTTCTCTTTTTCCCACCCTCCAACTTTAATTTCTCAAGTTCATTTTCAGCCTTTCTTCTTCCCTCTGTTGATCAGCTGACTAACACTCGATGGCAGAATAGGGCCATGTGACACACACACACAT
Source organism: Tylochromis polylepis (assembly GCA_015107715.1). Lineage (NCBI taxonomy): Eukaryota > Metazoa > Chordata > Actinopteri > Cichliformes > Cichlidae > Tylochromis > Tylochromis polylepis. The sequence continues at coordinate 17,397 of VVHJ01032428.1, forward strand.
ACTCACAAAGAAAAAATGCACTCGTACTGGGGGGGCTTGTGGGTCATATGATGGAGGTGGAGGGGACACACAAAGGAATAATGTCAGGTCCACATTTTAAACTAGTCACATGTGTGGATTTAATCTGAGCAGACACACACTCGGGTGCTCTTAGTGAATCGTCGTGATTAAAAAATAAAAGCTGCTTAAAAACAATATGTCTTTTTAAGGGTTTGCTTCTCCTTTTACCTGCCTGCTCTAAACTTTGATTCGCTTCTTCCTTAATTACAAAAAATCCCTGCAGTCTGCTGTGGGATTTCTAACAGAGGAACAGCTTTTTTTCTGTCAAAAAATATGAGAGGAAAAGGCATTAACCTAATTGCTTGTTTACTGTGGATTTCCACTACAGACAAGAATTCATTTCCCCCTCCTCCTGAAATAGATTCCTTTTGTATTGTCTTCTGTAAACTGCCACTGCAGTGGTGGAAAGTACCTGAGTCTCATGGGGCTGGAAGCACAGGGCTACCTTAACGAATATCAAGCAGAGTTTAAAAGGCTCCATCTTGAGTGGCCACAGCTGTAAAGTGAGGCAGATTTCTCTGCGTAAGTACATCACAGCGCGTATTTTAACGCGACGTGGCAACCTCTGCATCCAGTCAAACGCTTTAAAATCACGTGATGATGATGACATTAATTGCATACGATTCACTGGCTTCCTTTTGAGGTCTTGGTACTGCTGAGGAAGACCTTCTCCGAGTCACCCAGAGGTGATGCGTTTAGCCCACACGAAACGTCAGGGCACGAAGCTTCTCGTGGCCCTCCGTGCGTAACGACGATCGCGGACCAATCACAGGTGGGATGACGATCGGCGACGGGAGTGTAGGGGTAAATCAGCAAAATCATGAGCTGAAAATTGTGACTTAACAGTGTAAACGACAGCTGAGATGATAAATAAGAAGTGGTAGGTGAATGGGGTCGTAAATAAGCAGCACAATTGCCCAGAAATGTGAATGCTGATGAGTGAATATGGATGTGCCTCTCTTATTTTCAGCACAATCCGGTTTGCTGCTCAGTGTTTGTTAAACACTGGCAGGCGGCATGTAAAAAAAACAAAAACAAAAAAGGAAAGAGAATGAGTCGTTTACACCTCTCTCTGTCTCTCTCTCTCTCTCACACACACACACACACATCTGTAGTGAAATCACTTAGATGGTCACGGTGTCAGATAAGCACCAGGCCTTGGTTACACCCTGTACGGCACATTTCTGTAAATCACCCCCAGCATTAACATTGATTTCATGTCTCCATTTACACTGCGTCCTTATCAGCTTTCGGTGGATTTCTAGAGCCTGTATTTACAGGGAAAACACGTCACTGGTTTCGCTCAGCAACGACAACAGAGAGGACCCCCACCCCCCACCCCCCGCGCACACACACACACACAGACACACGGGAGCACCGTGAAAACCCGCTCTCACCCAGGACAGCACTCTGAGGATGGTCTGGGGCTGCTTGACGAAGGTAATCGGGTCGATAGTGGACCCGGCCCGGCCCGCTCCGAACGATCCCACTCCGTCCATCTTCTGTCGCTCTGTGTGTGCGCTCCTCGCGGCTCCACGCTCCCGGCTCCACGGCAGGATGGATGCGCTGCTGCTCGCTGCTGTAGGGACGGGTCCTGCGCGCTCCCAAACGGCGCGCGGGCGCTCGGTGGAGAACGTGCAGGAGCCAGAACGTGCCCACGCTACGGACGAGCGGGATAGGCCATTTATGCCAGAGTCCACTTTAATGTTGTTACACAGGAATAAAACAAGATAATGGAATAAAATTATAGGAGGATAGCACGTGGGAGCGGGGATAAAACGATAGAGGCCACACTTGGACCGATGTTGTTGGTTCAAAATAGAACGGGTTAATCAAATACACATTTATCTCTGACCTTAAAGGGCTTTTGCAGTAGGTTAGTGGGATTAATAATGGCGAAAACAGAGTACACAATACCCATGTGGGATAGCTTATGTTGGCATACTTTTCCCAAATCTTTGGGCAAACTTTAGGTAAACAAATAAAGTTTAAAAGAAAAAAAAAACCCAATCTGGGATAAGGTTATTAAAGAACACTGTTACAAATTACAGTAAAAATTACAGGATTTTATTGTGAGCATGCTGTATTTAAAAAAATACAGCAATCTTCGGTACACAGCAATGCATTCTGGGAGCTTGTGGAGGTTTATCTGACATTAAATTATGTATAGAGCCTTTCCTGTAAATTTAAAATTAACAGATGCATTGTGGGATTTCCATTTTAGTGTTTCACTCTTTCTCTTTACCAGGTTTAAATTTGGCATGTTTTGTAATGTTGAGCACACATCACCACTTATGTCTGCTAATAAGGTTAAGGTTAGCTTGATTGTTGCTAATGCAATCATTAGTGAATATTGAGGAGCTTTTGGCACTGTCAGTGTGAATCAGCCTCAGATATTTTAGTGGATGAACTGGATTTTATTCGATAAAATTACAGTTTTATATTACTTGTAAACTTTCCATAAATCTCCTAAACCAGAGCATATGCCTTTGTTGTCCTGAGCACCATCTGAATCCACAGTTTTACAATTATTGCAGGAGTTTCATATAAGTCAGCCTCCAGCTAAGCAGGCTATAAACAATACAGTGAGTGAGACTGTGTGTGCCCCAGTCACAAACACTCTGCGATTATGAAATATGGAATAAAGAAAAGTCTTATGATGGTGCAGGAATGCCAAATACCACAGAAAGTATAGTCACAAGTGTCTCATCATGGGATATTTACTCATTCATGAATCCTCGATGATGTCTGAACCATAAAAATCAACATTATCAGCCTTACTGAAAATCCCAGCGCAGGTTTGTAAGTTGTTCCTGGTAAATGTATGTACGCTGCCTGAGGACAGATGGTTTGTGATTCAATAAATTTTACATGAATCAGTGCAACTTGGCTGTACAACAAATGCATTGTGAATACTAAAAAAATATTATATTGTTACACCTGGAAAAAAAAACAAATGTGCCATTTTGATTTTTAATATTCAATTGTTTTATGTAAAGTGTTCTGAGAATGGCCACTGAAGCAGCAGATGTATTGATATATACATTAAAGTGCATTTATGGCTGACACCACTAGAAGTCACTAATGTCTTCTGTAGTTTAACAGTCTATGTTAGAGGAAATAAACTGAATGTGTGACAGGGTTATAAAGGAAATAACTCTAAACAAGGTTAAAGATTGATACTGAAGGAGAATATGGCACAAATACAGAAAACATTTATATGATCATTAAAACAGTAAAACAAATATAAGAACTCTTCAAAATAAGAGTTTTAATGTAGAGTCTTTTGAGTTGGTGTATTTAAATTTTCACAAATGCAATTATACATGTTTTATTCCCTCAGGAAAGCAGACACATTTCTGTCATATGTTTACACAGTCTAGTGGTTTCTGCTGAGTGCTTACTTTGTCAGAACAGCAGACAAAACACTGCATAGTGTATAGTAAAAAATGAAATTATAGAAATTTAGAAATTGTATTGGTCAAAAATTTACAGTACTTTCACAAAAGTCTTGAGCCACCCTTCGTTTCTCTATATTTTGCTGGGAAAATAGGAAATAGGTGCAGTGATATACTGAAACATGCAAACATACATGGAAATATAGTACATAAGACAAAATGAAAGTCAATATTTGGTATGACCGCCTTTACTCTTCAACACAGTCTGAACTCTCTTAGGCAGCTTTCTCCTCTTTTCTTTAAGTCAGGGGTGGGGGAAACTCCAGGCCTCAAGAGCCGGTGTCCTGCAGGTTTTAGATGTATCCTTGATCCATCACAGCTGATTAGATTACCTCCTCAACATGTCTTGAAATTCTCCAGAGGCCTGGTAATGAACTAATCATTTGATTCAGGTGTGTTGACCCAGGGTGATATCTAAAACCTGCAGGACACTGGCACTTGAGGCCTGGAGTTCCCCACCCCTGCTTTAAGTAATCTTCAGGAATAGTTCTCCAGGTTTCTTGAAGGACATTCACAGCTCTTCTTTGGATATCCAAAGATTATCTTTGGACTGTCAAAGTTTAACTTTGACAATAGTTCTCCAGGCTCTCTGAGAGCCTGGAGAACTGTTGCTCAGGACCACTTTGAAAAATTACAAGAAAATCTGGCTCTTTGGAAACAAAGTATAAAGAAATGAGGGGTGACTCAAGACGTTTAATCAGCACTGAAGGTTGGGGATAACTGACCAATACGCAGGTGTCTTTGCTCTAATGGTCAAGTGAGAGTCATATCTGGTTAAGCACTTCCAACAAGGAGAGGATTTTAATATAACCCAGAATCTTTAGTTTGGCGTTTTGAGTTTCTCTCTATAATATTGCAGATGACTGTTTTTATGTTTTGGTGCTTTACAAATAAAACTGAACTGAAATTATCTGAACTCAAGAAACACTGAGGAAAACTATTATGTAATCTTTAATTTTATTAATAGATTAATTACACTATATTAAAACAAAACAAGAAAAACCCAACACTCAAACATGAGCTCAGTTTAGTGGTGTTTTACACCACTACAGGGTTCACCCAAGCACAGTCACTCAATCACAGGAGCCATCTTTCCATCCATCTCTCCACCTCTCATCCACACGAGAACAGTCAAACTCAGGCTTTCCCAACCTGACGTTGATGTCGTTGTGAAGACGACAGAACCACTGAGAAAGAGTGTGGCGGCTGCTAGTGTCCGGCTGATTGGTTTTCAATCTGTGGAGAGGAAATGTGGTTTGGTGATCGTGGCATTTTATCCTAAAGCATCTGAAAGTGTGAGGTTGGTAAATAAAAGAGTAAAACATGCCAAATAATTTCTAAGATTTCTTTATGCGTGAAGATGTGCGCAAGTGCCGATGTGTGACTTTCAGCCCTGTACATTAAATCTGGTGGCGCTCACGTGGTTCTGACCTGTCCCTGAGGTCTTGTGCACATTCATCACACGGGAAGAACTTGGAGAAAATGTTGATGAACTGCCCCATCTCTTGTTGCTGAGTGGTAGATGGATGATCTGGGTAATACGCCGCCATAGTGTGCAGAAAGGACCACGTGCTGCGGCCCAGCTCTTCCCTGTCCAGTGGACACTGGGGATCTTGTGGCTCTGAATCTGCAGCTTTTGTTTCCTGCAAGATCAAAACAGACAGTCACCTGATTAATTCAAGAGAGACTAGTGGCCTGCTGTCCCGTGTGAATGAATGATTTATGGTTGTTTGGGTATCACAAATACATCACTGATATCTCCCCAATTTGCTGGCTGCCACCACAACCAAATCTTGAAACTGTGAATCACAACGTTACGACATCATAAACTTTACACCGTTAAAGTAATTTCTCAAGTTTCCAGCCTGACTCCATCGTGTCACCTGTGCAGCAGCAGCACCACCACCAGCAGCTGTCGCCTTCTTCTTCTGCATTTTCATCCACGATTTAAAGTCCGTACAAGCCCTGCATGGCTTCTTTTTCACATCCCCGGTCTGCTCCTGCTCTTTACCGGAGCTGTCCTCCGGTGGTCTGCCAGCTACTGGAAAGGGGAATCCTTCAAACGCAGAGGGCGACTGTGATCCTCTCGGTCCTGTGGGCGCAGCCATGTTTGCTTTACGTATAAGCTAATACCTCCAACTGAACACTTGACAGGCATGGACGTACAGCTGTTTAAAATGCGGGTGCCTCTCACAGGACGGGTAAATGCTCTTTAATATTTCCTCTACAGTGCTGTCGGTGTCATAGTCACAAGCAGCGCACTTCCCCGGCTGATGTAATGACATCGACACCTGCGGTAAGTTTCCCGAGTTTTCTTGTTTCTCCCGGACTTTTCACTGGAACGGACCGTTCCGGTTGGTGATGTCGGTTAACTGTGCATGCTGCCGAGTGTATCCTCTGCTAAAGTGTAATTTTCTACAGTATTTCAATAATTTAAGCTGTTGACATTACCCGTATTGCATTCGGGTGCTCGCTTGCTTATCGTATCCTCACTCGCTGTTTTTGTTGTGGTTTCTCAACTGTTAAAGTGTTACTAGTTGCCCGGTTAGCCGGGCGGCTAACAAAGCTAACAAC
>VVHJ01032432.1:0-12225 GCA_015107715.1 Tylochromis polylepis
CACGCAAACACAGGGAGAACATGCAAACTCCACACAGAAAGACCCCGGCCTGATGGTGGAATTGAACTCAGGACCTTCTTGCTGTGAGGCAACAGTGCTAACCACCGTGCCACATCCGCGTTTTTATTTTGTTAAATACGAACAAAATCATAGCAGAAGTGCTGCCACGTGTCTGGCCAGAAAGAGAGGACCAGTGTGTTTATTTGATAGTTCAATGAAAGGCTTCAGTTCAGAGTGAGGAAAAAAAAAATGTGCGTTCACGTTTGCAGTTTTGTCCTGTTATACAATATTTGAACGTTTTAACACAAACAAAACACTACATTTTCGGAAATATTTGTGGGTGTTTTCTTGTTTGTTTGGGTTTTTTTTTTTTTTTTTTTTTTTACTTGAACACTAAAGTGGCCCTCCAATGAGATGACAGTGCCAGCAGTGGCCCACAGCTCATTTAAGTTTGAGACCCCTGATGTAGTGGAAAAACCTGACTGGAACTTTTCCAAAATGCTGTTGTAGTCTTCAAATGTCCTCAGCTATACAAAATACAGCTTTGAAATACTTTAAAAAGGCCTTAGAGAAGTGGCCAAGTGCATGGTTACGCATTTGAAGAGGGATCACTCATTATTATAGATGACTAAAGAAGAGTTTATCTCGACTGAAATATTGGGGATTTAACAGTGTACAAAGAGGAGGCTGTCTCAGATTCTGGATTTTTAGAAAGACTGAAAGCTTGGGTTGATTTGGAGAGTTTCAGTCAAGGTTTGCACAACTGCTGACGTGACTCAGTTCCTTCCTAAAGAAGGAAGCGCTACATAAAGACTATTCTCCATATTCATGTCAGGTTATTTATAAATCAGTACCTATTATCCATTACGTACTCCTACATAACGTTTGTGTGGTCAAAGCAAGCATCTGTTACGTTAGCCGTATCTGATTTTTACTGCACTACAAAGATCCTAAAGTATGTTTAAGAATAACAACACAAAAAGAAAAATCAAATGAATATACAAATTACATTACTATTCCCCTAAAAATAAATACTGCCCAGAGAGTGAGGAGGTTTGCACTCTCGGGGTATTTCCGGTTTAAAAATGAAATACTTGATATCTTGTCAGTAAAACACACATGATGATATTTTAAATACCTGTGTAACTGCTCTTTTCCGTGCACTTGTATTTTGAGTTTAATTAATGTTTCGAAAACAGAAGATGTAAGACAAATTTTTCATGATCTGTCTTAAAAAAAAACGTATCTAGAATTTATCATTTATATGTGCTGTTTTTTTGCTGTTATATTGTTAGCGTTAATATTCTTTAAGCGAAAATTTGATATTGTGTAGCTCTCGTTTAGAATGTAAAAACTGGACAACCTCTGAAAGGATGGAACTTTTCGTGCACTAATAAACTGCTTTGCCTACTTGTGTCTATTCATCTGAAAACCTTTGGGTTTTTTTTTTAGCTTCCACCTCAGCAGCAACATGTTTCAGGTGAACATCTGGATCTGTGCTGGCCTCGTGCTGTCCCTCGCTCCCTGTACGTATCAGTCGTGCACAGAAGGGACACCAAAGGAGTGCGCAGATGCAGAATTTGCTCCAGGAATTAATTTGGCCGGGGAAGGCTTCGACATCACCAAAATGGAACGTAAAGGGGCCTTTGTGCTCGACATGAATGCGTGGAAACATAAAGATAAAACTTGCATGCTGTGTACCAACCCCTTCCTGGAGAACAAAAGGCAAAAGCTACCCCTGACAGTGGTGGACTGGAGGGCAAAGCAGTCCTGCAGCGCAAAAGTTTCCACTAAACTTCACAAATCCAGTGAGTCTCTTGTCAGTTCCAGCGTCTCTTCCGTTGAAAACAACTGGAAGACCGATCTAGAAGTTGAAGTAAAGGACAAAGGTGGCTCTGTTATGCTAGCTGGTACCAATTCTAAACTGGCAGAGTACTCCATGGAGAAAACAAAGAGTGACAAATTCAGCTTCTCAAGCCAGAGCGTGTCGTGTGAGTACTACAGGTGAGGCACTCTACCCTTTTTGAAATAAATGCGATAGTGTCACACACTTGTTTTATACTCCTTCTGTCTTTTCTTGTCTTTCATCTCTCTGTGAACAAGCTACCGAGTGTCAAATACTCCAAAGCTGCACAATGAATTTCGCAAAGCAGTGAAAAATCTTCCCCAGCATTACGCCCCAGAATTCAAACAACGATTTTACAAACTGATTGACAACTTCGGTACCCATTACATCACAAAGGTAAAGGAAAATAGGTAACCACAGTATTTAATCAGTAAAATTTGGCATTGTTATAGGAAGTACTTTTTTAAATGTCTTTCATGTATCATCCTAGGTAAAGCTCGGAGGAAGTATTGACTCTGTCACCAGCATCAAGCAGTGTCAGGCCAGCCTGCAGGGACTCAGCTTGGAGGAGGTGGAGCTGTGTCTGGGAGCTGAGGCGTCTGCGAGCATTAAAGCCACAATAAAAGCCGAAACAAAACATTGCAAGAAAGCTACAGACAAGTTGGAAAATAAGAACTCTTTCTCCGACCTCTTCAACGACAGGTACAGAACATGTTATTACACACTGATCAGCAACAACATCAAAACTTCCTGTCCAGTAATCCCCCATCGATGACTGATTGGATTGAGATAAATAATGGGAAAGGTGGGAGCTTGAGTCAACACCTCTAGTGCTTTGTTTAGTCGTTCCTGAGGTTGTGTGACATTGCATTGTCCTGCTTGGCGAGGCTACTTTGGGTCACATGTATGTCTTTTTTAAACAGCATGATTTCACTTTACCTGAAATATTTTATCTGTTTTCACCCTTTAACTGCTCACGCTAATATTTTCAGTTAATATTTCGGCACGTCTGTTTGAAATAGTCCCCTCTTTTGCAGGTTTACAGATATAAAAGGTGGGCATACCACAGACCCAGACCTTCTCTTCTCTGCGGACAAAAATCCAGCTGCCTACAAGGAATGGCTGGAAACCCTACCAAAAAATCCAGACATCGTGTCATATTCCTTGAATTCCCTTCATGAGTTGCTTCCTCCCACAGACAAAGCCCGAAAAAACCTGCGCTCTGCCATTAGCCATTACATCCTGGAGAAAGGCCTGTGGAGAAACTGCAGCGCTCGCTGTCAGGCTGGGATTAAGAGTGACTCGAGGGATTCCTGCGTCTGCCAGTGCCACAATGACCCCGCCGTGAACCAAGATTGCTGCCCAACTCGTAAGGGCATGGCACGGGTCATCATAACAGTACAGCGGGCCACTGATCTGTGGGGGGACCACACCACAGCTACAGATGGATATGTGAAGGCGTTTTTCAACGAAAGAATCCAGCGTTCTCCTGTCATTTATAACAACAACAACCCACACTGGGACATGGTCGTCGACCTGGGCTCAGTGGATATTTCATCATACAGACTGAGATTTGAAGTTTGGGACGAGGACAGCAAGTGGGATGATGACCTGTTGGGAGAATGCGAGCCACTTTTGACTTCTGGAGTTACAACAGATCTCTGTCCTCTGCAGCACGGCCAGCTGTTTTACAAACTGGAAGTGCAATGTGCTCCGAGTCTGAGCGGAAAGTCATGCACGGACTATGAACCAACTCCGATTAATCCAAGTCTGAAGAAGCTGTATGTGTCCCGCAACGCTCATCCTATTCCAGAGGCCATCCTTTCAAAGATGGGCGTGTTTGTGGACAAATCAAGCTCGTGGAAAAACCAGAGTTTTACTCCCAAGAGTTTCAAGTACGATGCAGAATAGCACGCACTTACGAATTTGGTGAGGCTTAAAAGGGAAGAATATTTTTACCTGGGCCAAAGGGGGTGATGTATTGATTTGTTTGGTTATTTATTTGTCTGTTTTTCAGGACTGAAAACTGATGTCAGGATCCACTTGAAAACCTAACCAGAAGAGGCTCGGCTTCGACGTGAAGGATTCGTTCTTTGCTTTCGTCTTGCAAGTTCCAGACTATACCCTATCCCTCACTAATATTTCTCCATATGGGATCATTTGTGTAATTTTTTTTTAATGTTCTAGATGTCAGAAAACTGGATTAATATATTGTAATATATTTAATAAATATTTTGATGATTATGAGTGTATGCATTTGTATTCTCTAAAGCCAGTTAGATATGAAGACATTATGTAGCCATTTCTGTTGTAGATCACATAAAGGTTTCTGCTAATCCAGCTCAACCTTAATTTATAATCTTATTATCCCTCACTAATTATGATTTTATCTACATATTCATTAGCAGAATGAATTTTACTGCATTCATTTTGCAGCAGTTTATTGTGTCAGTTCAAGTATTTGCACAATGTTCCAGTATACCGTATGCATTTTATTCTCACTGTAAATGCAGCTTTATCATGCATAATAAATAATATAATATCTGAACTCTTTGTTCTTGTCGATATTTCACCCTGCTTTTGGTGGTAGTGTTTACTTTATCTTTGGCAATGTCACCTAACATGAAAAGGGAAGTGGTAAAACTTCCTGTGTGCGGATGAGGTTTCACTGTGTCTATTAAAGAGAACACCAGCGCACGCAAAATGTTTTGACTCAGAAGCTTCTATTTAGCGTCATTGGGTGATATAATTTATTGGATTAAAACAGCACAAATCATTATTCCAAAACAAAGGGACAATTTCTTGCATTTCACATCCATTTATGTTTATCAGTCACCACCAAGCCTTTTTATAGCACTGACGGGAACAAACTCGTGGGTGCTGCAGGTTTGGGAGGAGGGATACAAGCAGACAGACATCTGGTTTGCAGGTGTCCATTCACAGAGAAAGACAAGGTGGATGAGAAGAATGAAACAAAAGACATACAGACATGACAACAAAACAAAATAGAGTAAAACACACAGAAAAGCTCTGCAAACTCATTGGACTGAACACTTTATGGTAATGATCCACTTGAAGGGGTCCAGGTCGTTAGAATTAGCCTGGTTAAACACAGACACAGAGGAAAAGGGGAGAGCACAAAGATGATTAATCAGGAAGAGAGTCATTAATCACACAAAGAATGTGCAAACGTGGGGAAATCTCACAATAAACTACAAAACAAGCCCATGCTATGTCTAATTCTCGTATTCAAACCCATATAAACCTACATATTCAATAATGATAATTAATAATGACTCAAGCACAAACATATATGTGTGTGTACATATTTATTTATTTATTCATATTTTTATACTATTTTATACTGTCTTTATTAAAACTTCCTTCTTTTCTTGTACACAGAAAACAAGTTGAAGAATAGTTACACGATTTTCTTTGCACTTAATGAGACAGCATATAATTATGTTGTGCTTTTGGCTTAATGACAATAAAATATTGTGATTCTGATACTAATAAAGGGAAATTATTGTGCCCATTTCCCATAAGGTTATTCTTGGACTCTATTAGAGCAGCTCTGCATAATTCACAGTTCAAAATAATCCTTATGTATCTTATGCTTTACCTTTGTGCTCATCCACTGTCTAAAAGCGTTAGTTTTCACTCATGAACGTTGTACCATTACATAATAACAAGCTTCAGATGTTTTCCGCAGCTGTCCTTTTTCACACGCAACACCCAGCAGTAAACGTTACACACTCTCAAAACACGGCTTGTGGTTTAGCTTTCTGGGTAGACATGCAAGAGGTGACACACATGATGGTGGCTATGATACCGGAACATTAGCTTGGGTAACAGGACAATAGGAAAGCATACTGTAGCTCAGGAGGACGAGTGGGTCATTTAATATTTGTAGAGCTGGCTGCTCCATTCTGCATGCCAAAGTATGCTTGGGTAAGATACTGAACCCCAAGTTCTAATGTGTTCATTGGAGAGTGAATCTGTGTGAGTGCTGGATAGCAAGCATTCACAAGACGCATTAAAAAAGTGCTAGTGTAAATCGGTTAATGATGCTTTGAGTGTTTAAGTAGCGTAGAAAACCGCTAAATAAGGACCAGTCCTTTTACCATTTATCACACAGGCTTTATACCGGGGAACGACAGGCTCAGGACTGACTGATTTCTGATACAACTACAACAAACATTTGCGTTCTTACATGCGCCTCTGTCTCAGTAAAGTTCAGAGCAGCAGTGTATGTTTGAAAACAGCAGAAGAAGCAGTTTTAGCCCCTCCACCTTAAAGGTCACCGTCCACTTAAACCAATTTATATCTTGTTGGCTGCCAGTGGCAGACAGAAAATCTAGATAGCAAGCGGATGGGTTTGTTGTGCTCACAGCACGTTTTCCTGCCCGGGTTGTCAATTAGCCACGGGTATGGCATTAGTAAGACTGGTCTGTCAATCCATTATTGTTCAATGAGCAGGCCTTTTGTGAAGAGGTGTATTGTACCTAAACCACCCTTTCTATCTGAGTCTAAGCAATTGTTTTTCACTCTCTAAGACTAAGCGAGTAGTATTTGGTGGCCCAATTTCACCATGTGTGTGAAAGCAAAAGTACGAGGTGGGTGAAAAATAAAATATATCTCTTAGAGAAAAAGGGACACAAACTGTAGTCAAACATGTGACAACTCAAGCCACCCAATGCAGACTTTGAAGATCTCAACCAAGTTGTTGTTATCTCTCAGTTGCCAAAGGACAGTATAGCACATGCCAGGACTTTAAGCCAACTTAACTGGCAACCCCTCATAAACAGAAGATTTGAGCAACAGATGTCAGAGCTATGCATCTGAGATGACTATACTGGGGATATTCACTCTTTGACATCACACAGATCAAAGAGCAGAAAAAGTTTCTCACAAATCAGCAGGAAACCTGAGCTTTTGACTCACAGGGATTACTAGTACATACGCTGACTTCATTATTTGACCATGTTTAATACGACCCTCCGTCACTGTAACAGTAAATATATGACACAAAACAAGAAAAAGTGTATTAGTTCCACTTTAATAGTTAATCGGACGTTCATGCGATATTTCTCACCTTTGTATCCATTACCCAGGGCTGCATTCACTCGATCATACTTGCCAGTCTGCTCTCCTGTTAAGCAATCAGCACAGTTCAGTGTTACAAATTCACTAAGAAGAAATCTGACAGCTATGTGTTGAATCTGGCAAAAAAAAAGTAGCATTAGAGCACTTAGCTATCACACTATGCAGGTCGCATACCCTTCCTGAAGAGGAATATAATGCACAATACATGCAGTTGCACTTTCAGTGTGCAAGTAAAAAGAACAAGAGTGAATAAGGTTGTTTTTTAAAAAATTGCATCACATTTGTGTTGCTTTTCTTATGTAAAAAGAAACCAAGTAAAGCACACTAATATTATGACTCATGCAAAATCACATGATAATTACACATGAAGGCATTTTTCAGCACAGTAACATCTGTTGTATGCTGTCTGTTGTTACTGCGATATTGTGCAAGACGACATGATGAATAAGGTAACCAGAAGCAGCAATAGTGAAAGTGAAAGTAGCTCATCACGAATGAGGAAGTGTCTGTGGTTTTCTTACCCAAAGCATCTTGAGCTGGCCCTAGCTGTGCACCGAATCCTAATAAAACACACACAACAGAAATTACACTTTTACGGTCAGGACAGGGGACGTATGTATCTGAAAAAAATGCCAGGGATACACTCTGAGAATTTAGGAGTAAACTGGAGGTACTTTGGCAGAAAGATTGCATTAAACTGAACCTGCTTGTTGAGCTCCATATCCTGCACCAGGGCCTGAAACAGCACAGAAAAGGGACAACAATAAAGAGTTAATATCAGGCACGATCACATAGAAACAGCCCTGCAGCTTATCTGCACTCACAATGTCTCTGATGAATTTTATTTTTCACTATCTCTGAGGCTTTTGACCTCATTGGTACTGAACTAGAAAAAAAGAAAACCAAACTAGCACAGCTTGTCTGGACCGCACGATAACTATAACTTTCCACTTTAGAGTTTCTCACACTTTTTTTTTCTCACCATATTTGGCAGATTTAGCACCTTCAGCACCAAGACCAAGCTGCTGTGCAGCATACGGATAGCTGCCATCACCTGTGGGCAATGAAAGAAATTTGTTAAATTAGACTATTTAACAGTTCACTGAGCTTTAATACTGTGATAAACTAACAGGATGTAACAAAATGAGAAAATTGTAAGCCTTGTTGATTTATTAGTTTATGTACTTAATACCAGCAACAAAGCTGGGGTTAGGCCCGTTTCATTTTTGTTGTGTAACAATTGTTTGCTGCAGCATTTCGAGGCCCTTCAAACAAAGATGATCGCAATAACCTGCATGACTGGATTATTTGGTTTACAAATTTATAGTGAAGCGAAAAGCGTCCTCATATAAAAAGATGCAAAATGACTCGAAGACAAAAGGGGAAGTCTATGATCGTCATATGTAAACACAGACTTTCTATGATTATTGTGTTATTTCCTATCACTATAGTCATGCTTCCAGTTTACAGCAGTTACCCAGTCATTTATCTTAATTAAAACACTGTTGCAGCTGCTGGCTTAACAGTTCAAACCAATTAGATAAAGGCTTATTCGCTCTAGACTTTGATAAGGTAATCAATACCTTTCCCGTGTCCGTACAAAGCAAATGAAGCCAGCAGCAGTCAACAAATTGTAAATAGAAAACAAAAAATGCCCAACTTAACAGCTGAAAATTCAGCAGTTTTTGAACTCTACATCTAAATTACCCCCTTATGCCCAGATCAAGAAATGTAAAGTACACTGTAAAAAAAAAAAAAAAATCAGTAATTTAACTGAATTTATCAAATAAATTTTACAGAATTTTACTTTTATTCTTAAATACACAAAATATCAATAACAAAATAGTCTGTAAAATAACTAATGTAATGTCTAATGTAACATAACATGAAAAAACTGTGAGTAATCATGATTTTTTACTGCAGGCCAACTGCTGTAATATTGTCTGCTGTATAACAACTTTACCAAAATTTTAAATTCTACATGCTTGTCTTACAACTCAGACATGCAAAATTTATTAAGACTTAGAGAGACTTTCCTTCCCATTGATGCCGTGTGCTTGATCATAGGTGGGTCATGTGATTGTTGGGGTATCTTTCTAACATTGTAGGGTCTTTAATTTATAATATAAAGGTATTTGAGGTGGCTGCTGTAAATTGGGGTGATATAAAATTGAATAAAAGTGAAATGAATTAAAGTTCGGTGTATGGCCACTTTGACTGACAGGTGGATGTCATGATAGCTGGCTGTAGCTGCGCCTCACCTCTGCTAATGGGATTGTTTTCTTGAAGTAATTTGAATAGTGTTGTCTTACAAAAAATATAACTTGCAGAATTAATTATATTGGTCCAATAAGTCTGTGGTCATGGTAATTTCTAGCATTTTATTATTCGGTTATTTAGCACTAATTAACAGAAATCTGCCTGTGTATTCATTTGGTCTGTAAGCTATGCTTGCTAGCATTAGCTTATAACCTAGCTTTCCAATCACTTGTCTGATTTGACAAGTTTTGGGGGTTCTGGCCCCAAAACACCAACTTGGAGGCAATGCTAATGTGTAGTCTTCAAAATGGGATTCAGAAAACAATGGGTGATGTCATGGTGGCTGCATCCATTCCTATCTTTTATCTACAGCCTATGATTAACAATTAAATATTTTTTTTTTTTAGTCTGCAGGACTACTTGTAATAAAGTCACTGAGTCCGTGTTAGATTATATTGCAAAAATATATGCATTTTCCTGTTATTTCTTACCAGTTAACAAGTAAAAACCTCTTTAGTGCAGGACAAAAATTTCTCTATGTAGACAATACATAAAAAGTGTTTCTTGTAGCATGAAAGGACATACAGTATCTTCCTGTGAGTGTAATTAATGTGATGCACTGATCTGAAAAAGTGCAAAGCTACCTTTTAATGCCATGGTAAAGCTTTTATGATTTGCAAAAGTTTGATATAACATACAGTGTTATGTGACCCAAGTATTTTGCAGTGATTATTGCAACTATGATATCAGGCTCATGTATCTCCTACCTTCCAGTCCAGCAGGAAGCGCTGGGGCATTACCATAAGGAACCTGAGCAGCTCCTCCTCCTGCAGGAGGAAGAAGAAAATCAAATGGTCAATCTGACTCATACATCATCATATCTCTCTCTCTTCACCCTTGAACCTCCGTGAGTAATCAGCAAGCTGTGCGCTCTCCACCACTATAGTCTGAGTCACGCGTGGAAAGCCACACTGACAGTTGCCTGACTAATAGCATGACTGAAGGGCGAGGTGTTGTCACCACTGCTCACCGTATTTGCCACCAGTTGATTCCAGGCCTGCCCCAAGTGCTCCTGAAAGAGGACGAGAGGGACTTTTGAGTCAAGACTTCACACATCGCAGAAAGCACATGTAGGCATCACATGGTTTATGTTCCATGCAGGGTGTTTACTGGCTTGAAATTAAATTCAAACAGACTTGTCTAAAATCTAGAATACAGATTATGGTGCTCTGACTTTCTGAGTGTGAAATTTGTTATGCGGTTTTATTCTAGCGGGAGATCAGATGCTTTATATTTGATAACCAAATGCTTTTGAATACTGAAAGAAGCCCTTCTGTTTCCTTTTGTTGGTTTATGTGATAGTGTTTCCTTATATCACTTACCATAGCCCCCCTGGACCTGTCCAGCATAGCCTCCAGGACTGAGGGCTGAAGAAAAGACAAGCATAAACATGCAGGTCAGACACTGCTGAGTCATTAATTGATTCAACTGATTGACTAATAGTTAGTTTTAAAAGCATCTACGGGAGCAGGAGGGCAGAAACCACCAGATTTAACTGGTCAGCTTCGATAAATCAGAGACAATAGCTACACCCAGTGGATAAAAAAATCACACCGAGCATATCAGAGGAAGCAGTTTCTATTGACAGCTACTTTGTCAAGCTATCCAGTATCACGGGTTAAGCTTCTAAATATTAGTGCAATCACTCATTGTGGGTTTTTTAAGCAGGTTATCGCTCCCAGCACTGTTACCTTCACTCTTCCTTGCTTTTTTCTCAGCACCATCGGCTAACTCTGCAGGGTAACCAAGCCCTGAAACATAGTACTAATTAGCACTAATTATGTTGTATATGTCGAGAGCTACACTGACTTTCAGACCCCATTTTGCTCCAATAATTTTTAGGCTTCACTCACCAGCTCCATAACCGTCACCATTCCCGTAACCTGTTGAGAGGAGAGATGTTGAAGCACTTAAAAGATTGCACTTGTACATGAAAGAGAAGGGGGGAAAAAATCAAGGCTGTGATGGTGCTAGACAAAGCAAAACTGCCTCAGCCCATAGTGAAACACAAAAGTAACACCAACAAAGAAAAAAATCCATCTTGACTGAATATAAACACCCCGGTGAGTGGGAGCTTTGAAGCGGGCTGTCTTTCACACCGAGCAGAGTGAAGAATGATCCTCTGCCAGTGCTGGTTAAGTTCTGCCTCAGTGTGAATACTCTTTGAAGTATATTTCTCTAACCTGCTGAACTTACCCAAGCCGTTCCCTGCCACAGCACCAAGATATCCCATTGCTCCATCACCATAACCTGTAATAACACACATTCACTGTTTATTTAATGGGATGATGAGTATGATGTATGGATTTAAGTCTCTATATAGATTTACATGATCTAAGTTTACATCAATGTAAGTGTAGCCGGATGGGCTACCTCGCTCTCTCTCTCTTGCTCTCTCTCTTTCTCACTCGCTCAGTTACAGAACTGGGTAAATTGGGGACCCACCTGCATATTGATTGCAGGGTGGAGTTGGTCTGCATAAAGGGGAGCCGGTGTTTTCCTGGTTCATTCCTCCCATGCTTTTGGTGAAAGGCAGCAGTAAATGCTAGCCCATAGATGCAGACTGATCAGCAAGTGAGCCGATTACATGATAGCTACAGGTAAGCTCTCGCTTGACCTCCGATTATCTTTGAGTATCGGCCTTTATAATAATATAGGTTTGTGGCCACTTTCTTCACTTCAGCTTTGCGGAAGAGCGGTGTCTGAGTTATTTCCATTAGTGCAGGACGGTGCCTCCGGTTCTGGGGTAAGCCGCTCAAACTCTTTTTCATTTTTGCTTACTCATGATTAAAGGAGGTTAAGATTATTTCTCCTTTTTAGGATTTGATCGCTGCTTTACCTCTCCGTGGCGAACCGCCCGACCTTAATTGGAAGAGTGAAACGCCTTCCCAGCTGCTATTGTGAGGGCTCCTCCTCGGTGGAGCTGCTGTCTTGTCTTGTCTTGTCTTATCTTG
>VVHJ01032433.1:0-14739 GCA_015107715.1 Tylochromis polylepis
TGTCTGATCGAGTGACTGTGGTGAAGATGTGAGAGTTTTTTGATAGTGGAACAGACGGGGGGAGCGTATCGATTGTTCTAAATTCGGGAGGCGGGGTATGGGGGTGGGTTTGAAATGAACTGACATGTCCAGGCTTCCACACTGAGCTGATCCAAATGTAGAAAATAAAAGTGAAAACGTTTACAGAATACTTCGAGGTGCCTGGTGATTTCTGCCTCCTTCTGTCTCCACAAACGCACCACAAACAATTACATGCTTAATTACATAACCCAACCAATACTGAACTTTTACGATGATGTTTATGTTCAATAGTTTAAAAATATTTAACACTTAATTAAAAAGTAAGCGTGCAGATGCTCTTTTATGTCATAATTACATATACAAAGAAGGAGGTACATTCTCAGTGTCTTGAAATTTGTGTCTACGGTTGGTCTCTCCTGCCAAAACACATTTTTATTTATTTTAATATTTTCTTTTTTTTTACTTTATTAAAAAACATTGGCATTTTTGAAGTATTTTGGATTGTGTATTGCAGTTTATTCCTATGATGCTTTTGCTGATTATATGAATATTCCATTCCTCGCCCATGTGCACTGTACAAATAACTCACTTATCCAGCTCAGGCACAAACTCTGCAGCTTGACTCTTAGAGCCTGCTATCTCCTACTTTCTGTGTGAAAAGGCAGGTAATAACTGGGATCTTAAGTGCCAGCTGGTTTTAAAAATTCCCCACGTTCCACAAGCAAAAATGACGCAGGAGTTCAAACTTTGGACACATTGCACAGTACTGTATCAT
The DNA here is from genome assembly GCA_015107715.1 of Tylochromis polylepis. Lineage (NCBI taxonomy): Eukaryota > Metazoa > Chordata > Actinopteri > Cichliformes > Cichlidae > Tylochromis > Tylochromis polylepis. The sequence goes on from VVHJ01032433.1 coordinate 797, forward strand.
GCACAAACTGGTGCACTTAACGGTGAGTTCGCTGTACTTCTTACAGTTAAACTGAGGGAACCTTGGGTCCTGGTAGTCATGTGCTCCGGAAAAATGAAAAGCATTATCAAAGAATCCAAAGGACTGAGTTGATCTACAGAGTCCCTGGATCCAAATCTGCTCCAGTGTCCATGAGAGTCATGGATGTGGAAACGGCTTGGTCCACCTCACAGAGGTCCAGTGTCCTTATTCTGATAGGTAAGAACTACTTCACTGACACAAGGGGGACCCACACAATATTAAAGATAACTGAGAGTTTTAGAGCAGCTGACTAGTTAGCTCAAAAGCTCTAGAACAGGGACGTCAAACTCATTTTACATTGTGGGCCACATGCAGCCACTTGACCAGTGAAAGTCCTGTTTGTATGTAAAGAAGCTTAACTACACACTTAATCCCTGAGATATTTTAGTATCAGAAAGAGAAGCGCGATGGCAACAGTGCGTCTCAGTTTTTCTGCATAACAAAGAAATGCTGCTCCAGTAAACAAAAGAAATCTCACTACGACTCTTTTGGGTTTATTTATATTATAAATATTATTATATTTAGTAATCTAATGACAAAAGCTTTTGGGTTCCTTGAAGAAAAATAAACACTTTTTTATATACTTATCGGAAATATTTGCTGATACTAGTTATTACTATCATACCTTACATATCATAGTTTATATTACATATTGATTATGTTATATAAGAAATTCTGAATTAAACAGTCTGTTGCCAAAGCTGAGTTCAGCGCTACCGGAGACACTGGTGGGTGTCGAACAGATAAATCTCTGCTCTGCTGGAAGTGCTGCAGGAGCGGTGAGTCTGGACCGAAACATCAAGATAAACCTGTAGGGAGGAGGCTGTCCTCTGTCCTGTTCACAAACACCACAGGGCGGTGTGAATGTAGCCGAGTCGGGCTGCAGAGTGTTTTGTGGAGAGTGGATTATTTAAATTCCTCCACTTGATCTGCTGAATTATTCATTTGTCAGGATTAGGCCCGCTGAGAGCCACCAGGAAGACATATTAGACAACAGTGCTTTGCATACTCATCTTTGATAAACGCGGTGATGTCTCGGAATTTGTTTCCTGAAAGCATCTGTATGGTAAATAAAGCGCCGGGGTGAATTCATAATAGTGCAGCTTCTCTGTCTTCAGAAAAAGAAAAAAAAAACAAAACCAATCAGCATCTCCAAATTGTTTGGTTTTGACAAAAGCGAGAGAGAGAAAAAGAAAAGAAAAAAGCAGAAAGCTCAGGAGTAAATCTCTCTCTGCTCCCTTCAGGTCCAGCCTGAAAGGAGACACCTGTGCTGTGGTTCCGTGTGCAGCTGACTGTGGAGCTGCACGAGCTCGCAAAGACTTTGCTCCAGTTTATGTGCAGCATTGTGAGTTCATGGGAGCTACGGGGGGAGTCTTTGATCTGAAGAAGTGAAGCTGAATTGAAGCCCAGAGGGAAACTGAGAGAAAAAACAGAATATTGAAGTACGCTCGGAGCAGCAGAGTGAATTTATTAACTTAGAAGTCTGCTCATCAAATGTGTTTGTTTTCGGCTTTTGTTGATTTTTATCTGTGAAATCATTTTTTTCTGTTTTTTGTTTGTTTGTTTGTTTGTTTTTTTACTAAGACGCTTCATTTTTGGATTTTAAATCCGATAATTATGCAGAGGGCGATGTTGCAGATATTATTGAAGTGCCGACTTTCAGCTTTAATTCACAGGGTTTAACAACAACAACAAAAAAACTGCTTTAACTCTTTGGGAATTACAGCTCTGTTTATGCAAAGTCCCTCATTTTTAAAAGTAATTGGGAAAATTACCATAATTATAAGAATTGGTTTTAATATTTGGACAAAGTCTTGGACTCGCGGACATCACCAGGTGCTGTGTTACTTCTCTGCCAGGCCTTTACTACAGTTTCTGCTTGTTTGTGAGTCTCTCTGTCATCAGTTGTGTATTTAATCAATGAAAAGCATGCTCTACTGGGTTTGGATCAGGTGACTGATCATTGAAGAATATCCCTTTTTTTACCTTGAGAAACTCTTCAGTTGCTTTTATAGCCATACATGCACGTACCATAACAATGCCTCCACCATGTGTGACAGATGATGTGTTACACTTCACGTCACGAGCTGTTTCGCTCCTGCGTTCACACTGATGACGCTGCCTCTCTATTGAAGACCCCCTCAAGAGTGCTGCTGACTCAGATGTTGTGAAGTTTCTTTTCTTAACCAGAATCCTGTCATCGTGCACATCAGTTGTTGTCTGTGGTCTTCAAGACCCTTTGGTGTTTCTGAGCTTGTCAGTGTATTCATTTTTTTAAGGGTGTGCTAGATTGCGGTTTTGGCCTCTTTTAAAGTTTGTGGTAGGATTAGTTTTGTTTTTCAGCCTAATGATGTCCACTTTTACTTGCACTTGACATCTATTTGGACCTAATATTGAGAGTTCCAATAAAAAGACACCAAAAATACAAGTTTAACACTTAAGTGTTTAACGCTTAAACCAAGGTAAGAAGAAAAAAAAAATCTGTTTTCTAAGTTTGACCCAGGACTGAATGAATTCTGTTTTGTTTATTTTTTAACAGATAAACAGTGTAAACCCTGGAAGCCCCTGGTTTCAGTGAAGATCGGCAGTCTGGAGGGGGGATTATATTTGCTGTGATTTCAGATGTCACTCTGTGCCTTTTGCTACAGCACATCGATGCTGTGCGCTCTGTGTGTGTTTACCACCAACAGCGACACTTTAGAAACCAAACACACCTTTACCAAGTGAAAATAAATTACATATTTTCATTTTATGAAGAACTTCTTTTCTTTCCAGTAACAAAAAAACAACAAAAAACAACAACAAAACAGATGTGCAATGATTTCATCATCGCTTGTTTAAGAGCGTGATGACGGGGATTTAATCTGTGTTTAAGTAGACGGCCTGTTGGCTTCAGCAGCAGCCGGAAAAGTGTGGATTTGATATTTATTCTGTCCATCTGTCCTGAGCTTTGCTGACACATTGACAATCTGTACAGCCTTCACAGAACAGATGACACGATCTGACTCAACTCACACAAACACAGAGGGAGGATTTCATGTCTGTTTATCCAGGAACTTTATTCTTTCAGCTTCTTGGCTACTTCATTTCCACACAAATCCTCCCCGTCTTACTTTTAAGACAAGTAATCATATGTTACCGGTGTTGTGCCAAAAACTGATCGTCTGACAAAAAACGATTTCCGGTATTTGCCAAAAACAGATTGGTCGTATTTAAACTGCTATAAATAACTTGTTGCTCTATAATATGTGAAACATATGTCAAATGTATCCCTCATGAATGATATCAAATCATCTTGAGCCACAAACAACATTCCTGTCACAAGGTAGAAGGCGTAATCAGTTTTTGGCAGTGACTTTCATATATCCTTTATTCACCCAGTTAAAAAAAAATCTCGCTGGCATTAAAAAATGTCTTTTTTAAGAGTAATCTGGCCAAGAGGACAGCAGAAACTGCAGCAAATATAACAATACTTCTGTAAACATATTTTAAGTGGACAAAAAGGACCGGATTGGTTATAATGTAAGTACAATAACAGAGAGTTATAAAGATACTTGAAAAACAGGTAATTTTTAAATTTCATATATAAGCCCTTTGTAAACCCTGTTCACCGAAGTCTATTTACCAAGATACGTAAAGATATTACACATTAAAAAAACCACACGGAAACATTGGAAATCACTTTTTGGCACAACACCGGCAAGTCACTGCTTGCGATTGACTCTTTCTCAAATGTGTCTAAAAAAGAAAAAGAAAAAAATTCAACATATTTAACATGAATTTTCAAGACTAATATCAAACGAGCCACTGTTTGCTCATTGATCTTTTTTCCGCCCTCTCATTCAGCGATCACACACACACACACACACCGACCGAGCTGATGTTTGCTTGGACTCTGTGGTTTTTGCACATGCAGCAGGAACAAAGGCCAAAGTAAATATTTTCTTTAGAGAACAGATCTGACTTCATTTGGGGGCTTAAAAATTAACTCATTCATCACTTATTTACACTGATCCCATAAAAGCTAAACAAACAAACAAAAAAACCCATCTACTCTTTCTGACACTGACATGGTCACGACCACAGCGATACGGTCGAGATTACCTGCTGAATGTCAAACTGAGCACCAGGACGGGGAGGAAAGGTGATTTAAGTGACTTTGAACGTGACGTGGTTGTTTGCGTCACACTGGAGTATTTCAGAAACTGCTGATCTGCTGGGATTTTCCCACACATCTCTAGGGTTTACACAGAATGGTCCAGAAAAGAGAAAATATCCAGCAAAACCTCAAATCAACACAACCAAGTTATGTAGAAGAGCTCCTCTGAGCATACAGCATGTCGAATATTGAAGCAGATGGGCTACAGCAGCAGAAGATCAGACCAGATGCCTCTCCTGTCAGCTAAGAACTGAGGCTACAATTCACATCTCACTAAACAGAAGACTGTCTGATGTGACACTGGGATAGTAGGGTCTGAATTTGGTGTAAAAATGTGAAAGCATGGATCCATCCTGCCACATATCAGCAGTCCAGGCTGCTGCTGCTGGTGTAATGGTGGTGGGGATATTTTCTGGGCACGCTTTGAGCCAACTGAGCTTCTTTTAAACACCACAACCTACCCGAGTGTTATTGCTGACCACGTCCATCCCTTTATGACCACAGTGTGCCCATCTTCTGATGGCTGCTTCCAGCAGGAAAACACACTAGGATCAAATCACCTCAAACTGGCTTCTTGAAAATGACAGTGTGCTCAAACGGCCCCCACAGCCCACAGCGATTCACATCAATCTCAGAGGAATGTTTCCAGCTGCTTGTTGAATCTGTGCCATGAAAAATTAAAGCAGCTCTGAAGGCAAAAGGGATCCCAACCTAGTACTACCAAGATGTACCTAATGAAGCATCCGGTGAGAGTATTTACATATGTTAAGCTTTTAAAATCATTCATGAGAATTATTCCTTTCCGAAAAGCATTTAATGCATTAATCAGAAGACATAAATACAAGAATCATTTGTGGTTTCAGTTCAATCAAAAAGGATAATACAAGAGAGTCAAAGTCACTGCAGTTTAGATCGTGTTTATTGTATCAGTACATATCCAGTGTTATAAAAAAAAAAACAACCAAAAAAACCACAGCATCAGTACAAAAGAAACTGCAGTATTGAGTTGAAACTCAGCACATCACATCATCCCACTCTCAGACAGCTGACATGGTAGCCACGCCTGATCAGTCACATTACATACGAGTCATCTGCTTCTTTATTAAAGCTTCAAGTGACGCAACCTGCTTTACACTCAGACAAGTGCTCCGACTCGAATTACAGTGTGGCACATGAAATGCAAGAGCAAAAGATGTGAAAATAAGATTTGAGGTGTGTGAGGTCTAAACTGTCAATGAAAATCTTGTGACCGGGACAACGGTCATAGTCCTAAAAAACCTTAAAAGGAAACAAAAAAAACAAACAAAAAACTTGAAAGTGCTTCACAAAATTGCTCAATCGAGGTTTTCTGAGTGCAAGGGTGAGCAATCAGCAGAGAATGTAAAGAATTAAAAGCTTGGTTTCACATGTATGTGTACAAAACAATGTTAAGCTTTAAATAAATTTTAAAAATTAAAAAACATCCTCTGATAATGGAACCAGACTGAAATCTCTGATTGTAAGATGTCTAATCTGATCCATTAGAAGTAGTCATCATCATCATCAGTCTAAACCTGTAGCCAATAAAAAAAAAGATATTATTATTATTAATAATTGAATCATACAAACAAAACAAACAGTGGTAACAAAGCCTGGTTCAGGAAAGCAGGCGTGAACGCCTTTGTTAAAGCCGAGAATGTCACAGCTATGATCACTGAAATGTGAATGACACAGTAACTAAAAAGTAAAAATAAAAACAGTAAAAGGGCCCCTATTATCCTTACGTTCTCTCGTTCATGTATCATAGTGTTTGTACTACTATCCAACTACAGTGATCATATTAAATGTGCATCCAAAAAATGAGGTAAATGTAATCTAATCTAATCTTTATGAGAGGCAACAGATTTGCCAACTCCTGACATCAGCTTGGCACAGATTTCCTTATATGGTGATTAGGAGGCGGGGCTTATGAGCACTGGATTCTATGTGGAAGTCAGGCGAGGGGACGCCAATGAGAAGAAAGAGGGCTTCTTCAGACAGCAGGTGAACTGAGCAGTTGTGTCAGGGTCCATTTATGCTTCTCATTCTCGCCCTCGTGAACGACGCCGGGCTTTAGTGTCGTTTTGGCCAGTGCTACACCGCTCAACTTTTGCAACCTCGCACAGCAGCTGCCACAGATTATACAGAGGGACATGTTACAACAGGTTGAAAAGGGGAAAAAAATTCTCTGATTTCTTTGGTTCTGGTTTTGACTTCTCCTCCTATACCAGCGCTGACATGGACTTTTTGTCTGAGTAGTTTATCGTTCAAGAGAATACTGTAGCGAGTCCTTGCACCCTCGGCGCTGGTGTAAATGGTACAGAGCTGTGGCGATGTCACTGCACGTAAAGTGACCAATGCTTCCAGAGTAAGATGTCAGTATTAAATAAATACTCATTTATAGTCTAACAATAAGAATATGTAGCTAGAAATAAGCACAATAATAGGTCCCTGTCTAATTACTCAGTTACAACAGCTGTGACGAGAAGTATTCAGTTTCGTTTTGTTTTTTAGAAAACCTGCCTTCACTACAAACTCTACTTGAGCCCCCATAGGAGAGAGGTAGGGAGTACAAATACTGCACAACCACGTACTGTAGCACAGATACAGCCAGGGAGTGCAGGCTGGAAACCAGGGGACTTGTAGATAAAATATATCATCTTACAGTTCACCACAAACGACACAGTAATTTTTAGGCATTTCTCAATATCACAAAATAAATTAGGCACTGAGTTCTGAGCGATGATGCGATTAGCATCGATGGCTCCGCCATACACAATCATAAACCCAATGTGACGTCATTGGTCCAAGTTTGGGATTAGGGTGCATGCTTACAGGAGTTTTTGTGTGCTGCTGAATGAAAGGAGCTGGTGCCATATCGCTCTGAGAAACCATTCTGCTAAGCACATAGCATCATGGGTGACCAGCTGCTATGCCGCCATCTTTCTTTTGGTCAGGGCGCCCCTATGGAGTCAGGCCACATAGTGAGGAGCTTCAGGGAGGGGAGTAATTCCCCTGAGGAATCAGCCAATAGGAAGCTAGATGTTGTTTCCTCATGTGCTCATTCACTGGTCTTCTTTAGGACAGAGGGAGTGGCGTCCGTAAAGGTCCTACAAATCACAGACAAGAAGACAACTCACTGGTTTGCATTTTTTAAAAAGATCTAATCTGCTGTTTGTTCTTCATGTGTCTTACCTCATAGGGTGGAGAGGCCAGTTTGGCTGCACTGGTGTGGGCACTGCAGAGCTGGGGCTCATCAGCATAGCACTGTAGATGTTGGCTGCCACCACCAGGATGCAGAGAAGGATAGGCCCGATAATGGCCCCCTCCAGACCCAGATAGTATGCTCCACCAGCCACCGCCAAGCCTGTCAAATACGGGTGTCCACCTCTGAGACAAAGAGAAAAGAAATAGTTTAAAACACAATGGAAAGGCAGGCAGCTACCGTATCAGTGCACACTGCTCTGAAAGTGATGCAGCTGAAGGCCATCTTTGAAAACTAAAACACATGTTAATAAGTGCCAAAGTTAGCGTTCCCCTAACCACAACTGTGGTCAGAAGTTTATATACACTCATCATGGTTAGTTTGAGCTTTTATCCATTACAAAACCAGTTTTGATGTGTGTTTGGGGGTCATTGTCCTGTTGAAACAAACAACTGTGTCCAACTTTCTGAATGTTGATTTGAGGTGAAGAATTTGGAGATAGTCCTCCTCCTTCATTACTGCAGCCACTTTGTACAATGTACCAGTACCACTGGCAGCAGAGCAGCCCCAGAGCATGACAGCTGGTACAGCGTTCTTAGCCTTGCTTTCACTCACTACAAACATACCTCTTGCCATTGTGGACGAAAAACTCAATCTTTGATACGTCTGACCACCAAACATTTCTCCAGAAGGTTTGGTGTGTCCATGTGAGCAGCTGCAAATTTCTGTTGAACTTGAATACGTCAATTTTTGAGCAGGGGCTTCTTTCTTGGTCGGCATCCTCTCGGTTCATGGTAAAACTGGCTGGATTGTTCTTGAACATCCTAACCATTTTCCTCTCATCTGAGGGTGGCAGCTTGGGTCTTCTTCCAGAGCCTGGGAAACTGGTGACACATCTGAATAACTTGTACTTAGCTACAACTACGTAAACTGATGATCTTGGAATCTGCAGGTGTTCAGAAATAGCCCCAAGAGACCTTCACAACTAGTGTAAATCTATAATTCTCCTTCTTAGATCTTCATTGAATTCCTTGGACTTTCCCATTGTTCCCATTGGTCAATCCCATGAGCGCTGTCAATCAAAACCTTTTTATGCTGGTAAAGAAAAACTGCCAGTTGTAGTCAATCATGATCACTAACGAGAAATTAATAGGCACTGGCCTTATCAAGTTAAAAGAATCTTCAACACTCCTTATTAAAAGATTTGAGTGAATTTATGTATTTGAGTCTGTATGTAAACTGTATGTAAAGATAGTAGGGCTTGACGCTCCAAGGCAGGAGCATTATCTGACCACAACAGGCAGTCTATGAAACACTGAGGCAAACAGAGACGCTGTTTATAAACTCGTACAGCTGTACAGTTTTCTTTCACACCCATATTAGGGCAGCAAGCAGACTTGTATGCTTAACAGTTACAGGTGGTTTGATGCAATTTGTTTGTCAGATGTCCCAGTGCTATAAAGAGAAGCTCAAATAAGCTGGTCACGCATACATACCCTGATATATCAGAGTAGATGGCTGTATCCACAAAATATGTTGGGAGCAGGTGGCAGATGAGCAGCAGCAGGGCCTTGACACCTTCACCCTGTGCCAACCACAGGTCACACACTGCTGGCACAGCTGCCCAATAGGTCCCGAGGAAAGGCACAGCACCCAGGATGGCAGCCAGAGCTTCAGGCCAGGAAAGAGGGATTCAGAGAGTGACAAAACACTGAGTGTGGCTTGGCAGGTGCGAACATAACGACAGCACAATCTGCTGCGGACACGCTGACTCACCAGAAGGAATGAAGACGATGTTGATGCCAAAGATAGTGTGAGTGAGCCAAGTGTAGAGGCCGTAGAAGCCGGCCATTTTCAGGGAGGCGTCAAACACTCCTCTTCAAAACAAACACAAACATGGTCAAAAATAATCTCGCCAAGGTACAAATTTAGATTCTGTAGCTTTTACGCATGCGACTACCTGATGGCCTCTTCAACAGACTGGCCAATGATGTTACTGGAGGGTCCCGGCTGAGAGAGCGGAGTTAAGCTGATCACCCATTTAACCGGTTTGTAGTATTCTCCACTGGAGCTCAGCAGGTAGAAGAGAGTAGTCAGGAAAATCACCTACAGGAAGGAGTAAAAATATGAGGCATGGCAGCTGTGCCAAATAAAAGACTATCTGATTAGCTTTTAAAATCTTTAAGAGTGAATGTGCCAGGTCTGCTTCAGACAGGAAGAGCTTCACCATTAAATATACACAGTTAACAATGCTCGTAAAGAAGAAAAATCACTTACTCAAGATCTGGTGCAAATGACACCATGAATATCAGTCTGCACAAGTATTGCCCTATTTTCTGTCCCTTCACAGGGAATTCCTGGGAATTCCTGGGTAATCCTGGAGCCTTGCTTCTTAAACTGAAAACAATTTTGATCTTAAATATAAAACCATCTATAAAAAGTTAATTATAAAAACCTTACTTTATGTCTCAGTAAAGTCCTGTATTGTGGTTTTGGGGGACAGATGACATGTCCCAGCCCCACCTCAGTCACTGTGGAGTTGACACGCTTCCAGGCTGCGTGTTTGGCTCTAATATCAACCCACTATTTTTGTCCAGTGAATGTTTCCTGGCTTCAGTCTCCTCTACCTTTGAGGTGATTTTGATCTTTGTAAAGGTCCATGGCCATTCCAGACTACTGCTCATTTGTGCTGGCATTATTTATTGAGGAGAAAAAACACAAGGCCAGTGTTGTCAATTTAAACTGATCTGAGGTTATCGATCATGTCTTTTTGACACAACCGAGCAAAATAGTTATTTAAGAAGAAGTTTCAGTGGAATGAATGCCTTGTTAAGTTATGCTACTGACAGCACCTGCCGCTCAAGGAGGTGGAACGGGTCATCTACTAAAAGGAAGGTCGGCGATTCGATCCCAGGCTCCTCAGGTATGCATGTTGAAATTACTCTTGGGCAAGACACTAAATGCCAGACTGCCCCTAGTGCAGTCTGGCATTTAGTGTGAGTGTGAGTGTGTGCTTAATATAATGGAGTCTGAATACCCTGTTAGTTGCAGCTGCATCTTTAGTTAAACATAAGTCTGAGAACATTTTTATGAATGAGTCTGCAGGACATTTTTTGGCCTCAGATTTCTAGAAATCTATTAGAGTATTTTTGAGAAACACTTGCAGGGAAGCTGAACAGTTTCTGCTTTACAAAAGAATAATGATAATCAATTTTGCTAACAGTTGCACTTAATAAAGTAAACTACGTGGCTGTGATCAGCGTTTCATACCAGACTCAGTGCAAAGTTGAGGAGTGCCGTGCCGCTGTGGAACAAGACGGTGAGGAGAGTGGTCGTGGTGGAGATGAGGAGGCCAACGTTCCTACTCATTACAACCCATAAAGACTCCAGGATCTACAAAATGATGAGGCAACAGTAAACACACCATCCACAGGAAAACTGTACTTCCATCTGTGACACACACAGTTCTAAATATGCAATTTGGGCGGTGCTGACATGGTGCTTTCATGACTGATTTGCTGATCTAAGGAAGCAAAATGCATAGCAACCATCCCAGAAGGGAGACTACACAATATTGCCAAAAGTATTTGCTCAGCATCCGCTGACCCTGCTCTGAGGTTAGCCACTTCATGGCTAAGTTGTTGTGATTCCCAGTCGCTTCCACTTTGTTATAATACCACTAACAGCTGACTGTGGAATATTTGGTAGTGGGGAAATTTCATGCCTGGACTTGTTGCACAGGTGGGATCTTATCACAGTACCACGCCGGAATTCAGAGCTCCTGAGAGCCACCCATCCTTTCACAAATGTTTGTAGAAGCAGGTCTGCATGCCTCGGTGCTTGATTTTATACACCTGTGGCCATGGAAGTGATTGAAACACCCGAATTCAATGACTTAGATGGGTGAGTGAATACTTTTGGCAATATAGTGTATGTTACATACGCCCATACTTACAGACAGTAGTGTCTCAATATTTTCCTGCAGAAAGGAAGCGATGTCCTTCCAGTCCAGGATGTCCCCCAGCCAGCTGTTCTGTTTGTTAATCATCTTATGCCCACGATGCCGTCCAGAGTGGGTTACATTCTGAAAAATGTGACCATAGTAGTTTATGTAAAACTGAACAATACTGAAGAGAAGACTTTGGGAGACAGTAAACACGAAACTCTCACACTACCTTCACAAACCAGGAGTGATACAATCGGTCCCAAAGCTCTAAAACCTGCTTCTCAATCACTGCAGTTTGGTTCACCTTATCTCCTAAAATCTTATGAAGCTGCACACACAAAGGAAACAGAGATTGGTCACATTCCTCGCTGTCTGGCTATATTCCGTTATTATCAGTGAAAATTACTGTCCTGACCTTCTGTGTTATCCATTCTCTCCCATGCTGGTAGACATTAGTAGCGGCTGAATTTAGAGCTTTCTGCACCACGCGGGCTTCTGGAAGCCAGCTAACAGAGGACAAAGTAAGGTTTTTTTTAGCAAATGAGAGGAAACTCTTAAAAAAGAAAAAAAATACAGAAAAACAGAGTAGACTGTCCTACTTGGCCCATTCTGGATGGTTGGATAAGGTCTCGTTGATGAGGTTACTGGTTACCTCGATGATGTGAGCACTTTCGTGATGAACCTACAAAGATTAATGTTTATTTTGTTATTCATCATCAATGCGAACGATGTGAAGTCATGTTAAAAAAAGCAAAAACTTACCATAGCAGTGAGCAGTAGAGCCATGAGCAGGGTCCCTGTGACCAAGAGGAAGATGATGAAGATACTGATGATTTTATCCAGAGATCGCTCCAGCCACACAACCATCTGGGTGCACAGAAGAAAGGGGAGGAAGGCAAAGACAAGTAGAAGGGGGATAATAGGAAAATGGCAGAATAGACTCATCAGTACAATTTTAAAGGCAGTAAAAACATGCACATGGAGAAACCTGTGTCCTTACCACTTGGGAAAAGTCATTTTAGACTTAAAAATTCCCCACAGAGGACAATAAGGTGGTTTGCTAAACAAACCAGGGGCCAGCATATCTTTACTCATAAAGTGCATGCACCCATTTCTTGCACTGAAGCATTAAATTATGCAAGTGGCTTTTTTGTTTGTTGGTGTAATGACAAACAGACGCGACATCCTTTTCAAAGTGTGCTCTCTGTTCTCAACTCAGGTTTCTCAATGCGCCAAAAACTGTGTCACCAGCTGAAATCCCCATTTGTATGTCTTTGTATTCATGTGTTAATGTCAAAACAGCATTAAAATCAAAGCTCTGTTAGCAGAACCTTCTCTTTTTGTGCTAAGGCCATGGCGTAATGGTTTATTATATGGATGGTGGCATGACATGGCATTCGGTGCAAAGAGTCTGTGCAAGAACTTAGGTGAGCGAATCTACAGTGAGTCTTATACCTTCCTCTTTACCATCTAGCTTACCTGAAAGAAGAACAGCAAATAGCTGTTTAACAAAAAAATGGAAACACCACTTCAAAAAGATTTTAATACTGAAAGAAGTAATTAAATTAAAGAAGTTAGGTATTAATGAGCAGCAAGAGGTTTAAAAGAAGTTTCAGTCATAACCACAACAGGGAGCATGAGACCTCTAAAAGGTTATACACAGGCCACACATAGACAAACACTACATTTCCAATGCAGGACATTGGCACTGTATTAAAAATATAAGCTACATCATCAGAAATGACTGAACTGAATCAACACCTGTGATACTTCTAAATAAGACACTCTAGTTCATAAATAACAGCCATAATCATAGTTAAAGTGCCTTGAGGCAACTTGTTTGGTTTGGCGCTATATAAATAAACTGAACTGAATTGAATAAATAGTACAAATTTAAAGTGCTTACAGAGGTCGGGACAGAAAGCACTTTTCTGCATAGACTACAGGACCGGAAGTCTTTTTCCCAACCATAGTTATCATGACCTGGTGGCCTTCAGATAGAATGCAGGCTTGTAGGTACATTGAGGTTAATGGGAGCTACAGCCATGTTTTATACCATCTATAGTTCAAATTGCATGAGAAAAATATCCTACTTTTTACTTGATTTAATACCTCTGTGAAATTTTTCTTAATTAATTTGTGGTCTCGATCCCTAGTTTCAAGTCTTATTTAAAACAAACAAACCAGGATGTTGTATTTTGTACAATATGGTCAAATTTAAGAGTAAAACAGATGATAAAAAAGGGTTTGAAATTTGGTCCTGACTGCTGAATGAGCATGGAGTTTCCTCAACTTCTCAATTTGATTCAAGCCTTTTTTCTGATGTCCTACTTTAAAAAAAAAAACTACAAACCCCCCCAAAAAACCAATGAGAGACAGCCCAGTGCTAATCTCCATCTTTTATATACCATCTATGGCAATATCCAACTCCACAAAGCCAAGGGGTTCAAAGGTGGCCAATGTATTCACTGTATTCCTCATATCGAATAACTGTGTTTCCATTGTTTTGTCCAGTCCCTTAGCCACACCTAAAAACTACAACAACAAAAAAACAG